>WNYA01000958.1:8439-100625 GCA_019512145.1 Engystomops pustulosus | reverse complement strand
ACGCCGGTGTTTCGCGTTAAATTAACACGAAACACCGGCGGCTCGTTCCCGATCGCAGGCGTTTCCATAGAAACGCCGATGCGATCGGGCCGAGGCCCTCCCCGGTGGGCGCGACTTTGTCTGCGTTTGCGTTCGCAAACGCAGACAAAAGCGCCACGTGTGGCGCCAGCCTTTGTGTTTGAAAGTTTTGATATAGTAGAAGTGTGTATGTATGAAAGTGTGAGGGCAAAAATAAAGCCAGAGCTTCCCATCAGTTCTAATGACTGCATCAGATCCTGCACACACAGCACAGTGTACATACAGGGAAACCTCTTTGAGCCCATATCTTTGCACAGGGGTAGTCGGCAGATAGGGGGCAGAGCTTCCATAGAGTATAATGGCAAAAAAAAACAAACTGTCTTTTAGGGAGGAGTCTTCTCTGAGAGGTGGTCTTCTGGAGACGTTTACTGTGTGTATATACATATGTGTATACATACTGTGATGCTCCCATGTGTTAATCTTTTTATTCCTATGTAGGTGTTTTATAGTGTAGGAGGCCATGTTTTAGGGTGCGTTCACACGTGGCAGTGACACATGCATTTTCAAATGCATCAGAAAAGCAGAGAAAAAAGGATTTGCCTGATTACACATTTTGTTAACAAACACGTGTGTTAACTATATGTTAACATTACATTAACAAACACACAGAGTAACATCATGTTAACAAACATAACTTTACATTTATCTACATTAAACCTCATCAACCATTTCTCTGTTTGGTTTATCATGCTTGACTTTGATGGTAGATTGCCTTTAAAGTTAAATTACTAATTCAATTTTTTTTATTATTTCTCAAAAAAAGGCTAAAGAAAGTATATCAGCATAAGTACAAAAAATAGGCCCACTATATGGCTATGAAGAATAAGTTAAAAAGTAGAAAATGTGTTTGGACATTTAGGCCTAAGAAAAGGTACCCCTCCAACTTTTCCACATCATCTTTCATGCCTTGGTTAAAGGGGTTTTCCGAGAAGATGAATATCTGATGCAAAAACCCATAATGCTATATATAAATGAATACAACAAAACTCAATGTCATTATTCACAAAATGGAGCTTAAATAGTTTGATTTTATAATTCACAAAATGTCATGGGTTTTCTAAAGCAGGCGGAGTTACCACCTACAAGTCCCATGACCCTTTAGTTCTCATTAACGGCTCCTCCCTCTCATGCTCTGCTCCCAGTGATGATGTCACTGAGGTGACATCTCACCACAACATTGGCCATACTGGATGCACTGCAACCAACCGACTACAGCAAAACAGGGGCGTAACTACAGTGGTAGCAGCCATAGCAACCGCTATGGGGCCCACAGTGTCAGGGGGCCCCAGCATCTGACCTGACACACTAAAGAATGGAGGATGTGCATCATCATATCCATATTATGCTGCACTTTGTACATCATAATATGTATATAACCTATATGTGATATATATATATATATATATATATATATTATATATATGCTGCATCTGTGATGTGTATATGTTGTATGTGTATACGGTGTATGGACTCTGCATATACTGTATGTGTGTATATATGCTGTGTGTTTGTAAATGTCAATGTATGTGTGTGTATATGCTCTATATGAGCATATGTGCATAAGTGTACAAATGTGTGATTGTAACATGCATGTGTGAGTATACAAATATGTATAATTTTCGATTCGGAAGGGGGGCCCCATGTCGATGCCTGCTATGGGGTCCTGCCACTCCTAGTTACGCCACTGCAGCCAAACTTAGTGCTGATCACATGACCTGCCCAGGCAAGTACAGGGCATGTGATGTGGACATGTGACCGGCGGTCATCTTCTGTCCTGTGTCTGCTCCACGCAGAGAAAATTATCAGACTAATTCAGATTAAAGGGCCAGTACCATTTTAATTGTTCATTACAGTGTATGTGCACAGCATTTTTCTGCTAAGGGGAGCATAATTTTCAATAACTATATGTTTAAGGGCCCATTTGTATATGAATTATGCTGATTCCTGGAATACCCCTTTAAACTTGAAGGATAAATTTGTTTTCCTTAGCATGCCGCTGAATGCAGTAGTGCCAAACAGTTGAATGCTCATTTTAATAATGTCTGTACTGAGGTAAATAGTATACATTTACCTGTACATACACTGTGCAAAAGAACTAAAGCCATAAAGACAAGAAAGGACACTCATATACCAGACAATTAGGTTACATGAAAAGTCATTTAGGAAAACATGTTTTTGGGGTTGCCTTGACCCAGTGGTCAATACACAGTGGTGCTATACACATTACAACCTCAGATTATTTAACCCATTCAGTACTCAGCCCTGTTTCTGTTTTGTACTCCCCTCCTTCCAAAATCAGAACTTTTTTATTTTTTAGATTATAAAGCTCATGTGTTTCTTATCTGTGTCACAATTTAATATTCAAGCATTTTCTTGTGGGCTCTGGTTTGCTTTGACAACCAATCAGCCATCCAAAGTGGTGGCACTCTCCGGCCGCACAGGCCGCCAGGTATACTTTTACCTCATTCTAGAAGGGAATGGAGGCAGTAATGTTAATTATAAAAGCAGATTGGGAATTAGTATTAAAAAGGTAATGGGAACCTGTCAATATGTGAAAATGCAAAATCCTGATGAAAGCATTGCTTTATCAAGTTAACTGGCACCAATTGGGGCATTTATAGGCAGGTTTCAGCTGTATAATAAAGCTGCCACCAGCTCTGTATGGAGAGCTCAGCCCATTAGCTCTTTCCATACAACCCCTAATGAGTCTTAACAAACTTTAACATCATGGTGTGTGTAGGGGTTAAATTGGGTTCTTCATGATTTCTTTACTGATTGCCTATCATTGGGATAAATTATCAATGTCTGAATTAGGGTTCCAATAAAGAGATTCTCCATTCTTTGCTATTTATCAAGCACCGCACTACTGTATACGTTATAAAACTGCTGTGGAAGGGAGGACACATGACAAACATATCATTGGCCTGTAAAGCAAATGTAGCGCTTAAAGCACTTAATGTTGGTCAATAAGGTTAGGTAGGGGTATAACAACTGAGTTCTCACGGATGGTCACAGTTTAGTTTTATTAATACTTAGTGAAACATATAGGTAAACATTGATACAAACACTTTTCATGTCTATGAACAGCAAACCAAAATGCATCGCCAAAAAACATTGCAGTATTAATATCAGTAGAATCATTCTGCAGTTTTCTGTTTTTGGATGTACAAATGTGTGTTTTGTCTTTTACTTATGTCATTGTTTCTTTTACTCTATTATTTGTCACGCTTGTTTGCATAAACAGTTGACTCCCTTGTAACAATGTTCCCAATAATTCAGAGTGATTCATTTGTAAATAGATGAAATCACAAAGTGTGCGTCATCAAGTAATTTCACTAAAATGTAAAAATGTTTATTTAAAAGGAGAGCATAGCAACATTTTCAAGTAATCTCCTCAATGTCTCCTTTTAGGTAACAAATGAATAAAAATGACTTAAATATTTCATATGTAAGCAGATGTGCATATCCTCTAAGGCAGTGGTGGCGAACCTATGGCACGGGTGTCAGAGGTGGCACTCAGAGCCCTCTCTGTGGGCACCCAAACCATTTATCCTACACAGAATTCACCAAACAAACTCAAACAAAGTCCCAGGAGACTCAAGCTGCTCTCAGCACTACACATAATTGTCTATTTGGACTGCAGGACTAGTGAGAGTTGTGTAAAGGGCTGCATTATTTTTGGAGGTCCTCCTGCTGGCCCCTACAATGATAGTCCAATAGCCTTTCTTCTTTTAACTGTATTGGTGTCGTCAAGAGGCTGAAACAATTGAAAGTTGTGGCAGAACAGATAGTAATCACTACTCAAACTACTTTGATGGCATTTTGTGATAAATAATTGGGTTTTGGTTGAAATTTGGGCACTTGATCTATAAAAGGTTCGCCATCACTGCTCTAAGGACTTAACCCCTTCCTGTCACAGGCCTTTACTGTTTTTAAGGAATACTTATATTATGCTTTACAGAAACATTCGATCACATGCTGTGCAATGTATAGGGGAGCTGGAAAAGAATTCCATAGTTGCAGAATTTTCTTGGGGTTAAATTTTACTTTTTTGTCTCTGTAGTAAATCATACTCATCCAGACCCAAACTATAACAATAAAGGGAATTAGTTGAAATTGTAGACAAATGACAGCCCCTAGCAACTAGCCATGGCTAGTATTGGCCAGGAGGAGTGCACAGAGCGGATGTAAGTTTCTGTTAGCTGTGTCGTCATCAAGGACCATGACCATACCCACGTATTAGGCCTAGGAAATCACCCGCTGTCAGCTGTAGTAGGAGGCGGGACTGAAATCACAAGCACATTTTGTATATGTGAGAATTCAGAAGCAGGAGGAATAACACTCCTTGACAGGTTGCATGGGACAATCAGTTCGTGGCTACACAGATAGATGCATAAAATAGACATCCTTGTGCCAGAAATTTTTGAAATAATGTTCTTACAAAGTTTGTCATATCATGATTTGTGACATACAATTACATAAGTTCAGACAAGATAAAAAGTAAGCGAGGACACATCTGTAATTATTTCAATTTATGAATCTGCTATGAATCCCCTTAATTCCCATAATTCTTATACAAAAGGGTCCTTAAAATATAAGCTAATATGTAATTAGTTGTTATTTAAAATTTTGCTCCCCTTAGCAGAAAAATGCTTCACTGTAATGAAGAATTAAAATACTACTGGCCCTACAGTCTACTACAGTCCATTGATTTCCCTCCGTGCAGACCCGACACAGGACAGAATATTAAGTGCAGTATGACCGGAGCTCGACAGTATCTCTGAAGTTTTCTATCTTGTTACACATAAACCTTTCTTAGAATTTGTAAAACAGTCGACCAAAAAACTTCAGTGAGAATAAGATGCCATTCAGACATGAAACCGCTACAATTTTTTTTTTTCCTCAGATATCCTCCCTAGCCCGATTTGCTATTTAGAGAAGATACATATGGACATAGTATAGACAGTTTTGATAAAAGTAATTTTCATATTGGATCATAAATAGAGATGAGCGAGCACTAAAATGCTCCGGTACTCGTTATTCGAGACGAACTTTTCCCGATGCTCGAGTGCTCGTCTCGAATAACGAGCCACATTGAAGTCAATGGGAGACTTGAGCATTTTTCAAGGGGACCAAGGATCTGCACAGGGAAGCTTGGCCAAGCACTGGTAACCTCATAAAAGGATGGAACACCACGGAAATGACAGGAAACAGCAGGGCAGCCATGCATGGAATGCCTCTGAGGCTGCTTAAATCGCACCATTATGTCCAAAACTAATGTGGCAACAGATGGCAATGAACAGAGTTACGATGAGCAGATAGCATCTAACAGATCCCATTAGACCCTGACACTATAAGGGACGGCTGCAGGGCAGCGGCAGCAGCGGCAGGCTAGAGAGTGTCTTTGGCAACATACCCAATGGACTCAGGCTAAAACCAATGGGTGGCAGAGAGGACACCAATATGAGGTGAGCGAAGAAGCGCATCAAATAATATGTAACATGCAAAAAGTTTGCCAGTATATTTTCTGTCGTGGATTACACATGCAGGGTGGCGACAAATTTAACAAGTTTAAGAGGGAAGCCATGAAAACAACCCAAAATCTGTGCCCTACACATGCGCGTTTGATAAGGGGCACCATGTATGAGCAGTGAACTAGTAGTAAGATTAAAGGTGCTCGTGCAGTACAACTAGTGTTCAGTTGGATCTTGGATGGAGGCTGCGCGCTCCGCTGCCACGGCGACTTTCCGGCCAATCAAGCCCCTGTCCTCAGGCTAACTACTCTACCCCAACCCAGCACTTCTAAAGAACCTTTTGTATAAGTCAAGTGTAGTAGCCGTTCTTTATAATTTTAGATTGGCCGTGAGGGGCATGTAAACGAGGCTCAAGAAGCGCTGAAATAATATTGGTAAATGATAAAAGTTTGCCAGTATATTTTGTGGATTACACAGCAGGGTGGCGACAAAGTAACAAGTTTGAATGTGGAAAGACCTGAAAACAACCCAAAATTCGCCTGACCACAGCTCGTTTGATGAAGGGGACCATTTGGAGGCAAGCTTACTATGGACTACTTTGGAGGCAGCTAATGGCGAATGCTTGACGTGCTGGAGGTGGTAGCAATGGAACAACCGTGTGAAGGGCCAAGACCTAAAAAGACGACCGTGTGGAGGCCTGCTATGGGAGACAATGTAATTTGGATATGCCTGTATGGGGCAGTCCAAAAAAGTTCAGACCAGAGGAGCAGGTAGCTTGGTCCTTCCATAAAATTACTGAGTGCCTGTATGTGGCAGTCCAAAAAATTTTCAAACGCAGGAGGGGGATCAGGTAGCTGGTCCTCCAGCAAAATTACAAGCTTGAGTGCCTGTATGTGGCAGTCCCAAAAGTTTCATTCAACCAGAGGAGCCGGTTAGCTGTCCTCCCAAAAATACATATATTGAGTGCCCTGGTATGTGGGCACTCCCAAAAATTGTTTAAACAGGGACAGGGGAGAGTTGGCCCTCCCGAAAAATTAAATAATAGAGTACTATAGCCAAGCCGTTTGCCCTGGCAAAAAAAATTGCCAGTTTTCCTCTGCTTTATGTGTACAAAGAGGAGGAGAAGGATCATGAGGAGGGGAGGAGTGCATACATTATTCAGGTGCACAGCTTCGTTCACACGGGGTGGAGAATGGAAATGTCGGAGAATCCAGGCTTTATTTCTCTTGAGAATCGTCATTCCTGTCACGCTGTCAGTCGACAGGCGTGTACCTTATCGGTGATCTATGCCACTCCCGAGCCTAGCACTGAAATAACCCTCACACTCGGTCCCAGCCATTCCTCCTTCTCCTTCACCTCACATAACATGTAGGAGTGGAAAGAAGGGGAGTGTGGGAAGCAACCAGAGGAAGGGACAGAGAAAGGGAGGGAAGTAGGGAGATGAATCGTATAAGCACAGTAGAGGAAATGAATAGGGAGGATAAAAGAGGTTGGGGGAAGGGATTGGATGGCCGGAAAGATCGAAACAATCAGGGTGCCTCTCCCCTGTGCTCATCTTTTCGCCTTTCCTTGCAAGAATACCTCCAAGCTTACGCGCCAGTTCGTGCCACATGTCCAGCTTTGAAAACCCCAGTAGTTGTAGGGAGCTGTGGTGATCATTTAGGACATGGTATGGTCAGCACGTACTCCCTCACCATCTTTCTGTAAAGCTCACCCTACTCTGCCGCGGACGGGGACAGATGACAGTGTCTGCTGGGGGTGACATAAAACTGGCAAAGGCCTTGTAAATCGTACCCTGCCAGTGCGGACATAGCTGCCTGGGTCCCTACCTACTCCCTCTGCCCTACTTGTCTCCCGCAGACGTACGCCCTCTCTTCCCGCTCGCGCTGTTCAGAAGGGAAACGTCTCTGTTTCAGCTTGGACCAGGGCCTGCTGGTATTCACTGCATTCTCACACTCCTTTCCCTCTCCAGGGATGACAGTGGAAAGATTTTGCTTGTACCGTGCGGTATCCGGAGAGTGAATACCCAGGTATCGGTTCGGCAATAATATCTTTGAACGCGACGGCCAGGGATAGGCAGCTTTCGCATGAATCTGCTCATAATGCGCCAGAGTCACCCAACGCGCAAGAATTCACATCCCCCTCACACGGCCTGACTGTCCTTTTCCTCCTCCTCCACTCCTCCCCAACTCCTCTTCTTCTTCTGCCCATCAACACGCTGAAACAGTGAAGGCTGAACAAGTCGGTCCCCTCTTCTAGGTCCTCGCCAACATTCTCCTCCTCTCCGCCTCATCTCCTCCACCTCCACCTCGCCCGATATGCGTGAGAAACAGACCTCAGGGTGCTTTGGCTATCAACAAGGGAATCTTCTTCCCCCGTCTCTGTTAGGAGCGCAAATCTTTCCCGACTTCATGCTGACCAGAGAGTTTTTTTCACAGGCCAAGCAGCGGAATGGTGAGGCTGATGATGGGCGGCATCACCACGACCATCTGTGTTGACCCTCAAAGTTTACTCAGCACCCTGACCGAATATCAGACATCCACGTCCACTTCCTCATGTAGACTTGAGGAAGCTGACTGACCTGACTAACCAGTTCTGGTGGGAAGTTGAATCTGGCAGTCTACAATTCGCTCTGACGCGGCTGGTAAACACTCTGGATAACATGGTCAGTGTTGATTCCACCTCGTGGGCAAGTCTGCACAACATCGGTGAGCGGGCACGTTGGAGGCGGCGCTGCGCGCCCCCTTGAGAGTGCCAGCATCTTGCTGCTGGACCTTCCTGAAATGAAAACAAGTGCGGCGCACCTTCGTGAGCAATCAGACAGATTGGGGTATGTTCTTGAGGAAAACGCTGACTATCAGATTTTAACACATGGGCCAGGCATGGCACATGTGTCGTCTGCCGAGTTGCAGAGCTGCCAACCAGGTTCGGCCGTCTGTCACAATCACACCATGCCCTGGCTTCATCAGGTCAACATGTGCCAGACACAGATCAGTCTGGGCCGTGATGCCCTGTAAGAACTCTGGGGCGGTGTGGCCTTTGCCTCTCACCCTAGGCTCAGCGTGTTTTTTTTTTGAGCACCGCCTGCTGTCGCTTAGCGATGGGCACTGCTGCTACACTGTGCCTAGAGCTACCGACTGTGTGCGCCATGCCCCACGGATGGTAATATCCAGAGGAGGTGGTGGAGGATGGGTGGGGGAGGAGGAGCATAGTAGAGCCTTTGAGACCTGGACCGAGGTAGGCCCTGCAATCCTCGGCCGTCGCATATGAAACCACAGGCCCCCAAGGGTCTCCCCAGCTCGGTCCCAGCCTCCCCAAGTTACCCATGTGCCGTCGCGATATATCGTGGCCCTGCCCGGAGCACTCGTCCATGTCCGTGGTCAGGTGGACCTTGTCAGAAACGGCGTTGGTTCAGGGCACGGAGGATGTTCTCTGACACGTGCTTGTGCAGGGCTGGGGACGGCACATCGGGAAAAGTCTAGTGGCCGGCTGGGGACTGAATAACCGAGGGGCGGCCGCCTCCATGAGGTTGTCGAAGGCCTTCGTCTCTACCAGCCTCTAGGGTAGCATCTCCGGCTAAGCAACTTGGATATGTGGTGTTGAGGGCTTTGGCGTGTGGTTGGGTTGCGCTATACCTCCTTGACGCTCTCAGCGTCTGGTAATGGATAGCTGAACGCTTGTGGCGATGAGGGGGTTTTTGCACGGGAGGGAGGTGTTTGCGGCGGGGTCCTGTGCAGGGAGGCTGAACTAGAAGGTGACACAGGGAGAAGGAGCAGTGGTGTGCCGGGCCGGAGGTGAACAGGCTTGGTCCATTGAGTGGGGTTTTAGACATTCAGATTCCTGCGCATACGGTGTGTAGTTAACTAGTAGTGGTGACCCCTTCTGATCCCTGGTTTGGCAAAGGTTGCACACCAACAGTCGTCGGTCATCCGGGTTCATTAAAGAAACCTTCCAGACTTCTGAAAATACTCAGCCCTCGCCACGGGAGCTTGGACTACGGGCACATTTGGCGCTGGATGCACCAGCTCTGGCCTCTGCCTCTCCGTCTGGCCCCACCACTGCCTCTTCCAACCTGTTCTGCTAATAGACTCCTCATCCTCGTCTCCGAACACGTGTGTTCATTTCACCGGGCCTATCAACCCAGCTTGGGTCCTGTCACCTATCATCCTCGACCGAAAACTCTCGTTCTGTCCCCCTCGGACTTCCTGCCCTGACAACAACTTCACCCACTGTCTGACAACCAGTGTCTCCTCACGTCCGAACACTTTGTACACACTTCTTACACTACCGTGAAATAATGTCATCATCATCCCACCAAGACTGCGACCGATGGAAAACCTGGGCACGGAAAATAGCTCAGCAGAGCAGCAGGACAAATTGGTTTGGGACTGGGGGGGGTCAGAAAACAGTTCCTCAGAGCTATGACGGTCAAATGCCAATTTTGGTGGGAGGGGGCAGACGGGGGGAAGGAGGCTGAGGTGGAGGCGAGCTGGAGGAGTGCCGATTTCGTTGACATCGGGGACTCGTGGAAGACTGCTGGGGACAAATGGCTAGAAGCATGTCCGCAATCCCACGACATCACCTCTTCGCAGTGTTTCTGGCCTCAACAGTGCTCTACCACGATTCCCAGTAAACTTGAGACATGATGAACCTCGGGAGTGTAATCTCTGCGCGTTCCCCTGCCTCCCCAACTCAGCAGGTGGTTGTCTCACCCCGCACAGGCCACGGCCTCGACCCCCTGCAGTAGTTGGGACGCCCACGTGCCACACCCTCGTCCTCTACCCCTAGCCCCTTCGGGTTAAATTGTTCCAAATTAAAGTGTAAACCTTGAAAAAAAAAATTTTTGTTGTGTTTATTTTTTTTAGTTTTTTATTTTTTTTTAACCAAAAACAATTGCTATCCTATTGACTATGGCTAGTTTTCTCAACCTCACTGACAGAACACAACTGGATTTTTCGTCTTTGCAGATGAGTTTTGAGTCTATAAAATGAATAAAGGTAAAAAAAAAAAAAAAAAAAAATCAGCAAGACTCTGCCTATTCTTACTCAAACCCCTAATATATGTCCCACTTCGGTGTTTGGAGGTGGGATAGACGTGTCACTAAGAGCTAAACACAACGGTCGCAGTCTCCCAGCAAATTCCTCACACGTTGGTACTCAGCTGGCACTACTAGTGCAGCACCCAGCCATCAAGCAAAACAAAAAAAGAAAATATAAACGACTATTGTAGGCCTAAGTAGCTGTGTGGGTTCTCCTACTGGCTATTTTCTGTAGCCTTACAATGAGAGCACCGTGCTTTGCAAGAGAGCAGTTTGAGCTATAAAGAAATACAGCTTAAAAAATACAAAAAAATCAGCAGACTCTGCCTAATTCTTCAAACCCCTAATTATTGTCCCACTTTGCGTGTTGTAGGTGGATATGTGTCTCCACTAAGAGCCTAAACACAAACGGTATAGCAAGTCCCCCTGCAAATTCCTCACAATATAGGTACAGTGCACTACTAGTGCCAGCAAGCCACCCAAGCAAAAAAAAACAAAAAAAGTACTAACGTTTATTGTAGCCCTAGAGGGCTGTTGGGTTCTTGTGGATAACTCCTGCCTAACACTATTCATCTAGAACACCCTAACGCTTTCCCTGACACAGCAGCAGACTCTCTCCTCCTAGCGGCATCCAGACACAATGATCCGAGCAGCGCAGGCAGGGCTAGTTATTCCAGGGTCACCTTGATCTGGCCAGCCACCCTGCTATCGCGTGGTAAGGGTACCACCAGTCAGTGCTGCGTGGAGGCAGAGTCTCTTGGCTTGTGATTGCCTGTCTTTTTCTGGCCGCCAAAAAGCAAAACGGCGGGAGATGCCATTTTCTCGAGCGGGCAAAGTATTCGTCCGAGCAACGAGCAGTTTCGAGTACGCTAATGCTCGAACGAGCATCAAGCTCGGACGAGTATGTTCGCTCATCTCTAATCATAAACCCTCAGTTCAAGGGCACCACGTCCAATTACCTAAGGCAATTATAATCCACCACCACTGCCCCAGGCCCCAACACAGCAAGAGGCTAAAATGAACCGTGTAAATATATGTGTAGGACCATGTGAATCTCTACCATCACCAATTTTTTCCAAATCCCCCCTCCTTCCAAAATCTAGAACTTTTTTATTTTTAGATAAAGCTCATGTGTTTCTGTACCTAGTGTCACAACTTTAATATTCAGCATTTTCTTGTGGGCTCTGGTTTGCTTTTGACAACCAATCAGTCCATCCAAAGTAGGTGGCACTCTCCGGCCGCACAGGCGCCATTATAGCTTTTACCTCATTCTGAAGGGAATGGAGGAGTTAATGTTAATTAATCAAAGCAGATTGGTGGAATTAGTCATTAAAAAGGTAATGGTGGGAACCTGCAATATGTGCAAAATGCAAAATCTGATGAAGCATTGCTATTAATCAAGTTACTGGCAACCGAATTGGGCTTTATAGGCAGGTTTCGCTTTATAATAAAGCTGCCACCAGCTCTGTATGGAGAGCCAGCCCTTAGCTTTTCCATACACCCCTAATGATTCTTAACAAAACTTTAACATCATGTTGTGTGTAGGGGTTAAATTGGGTCTTCATGATTTCTTTTACTGATTGTCCTATCATTGGGATACATTATCAATGTCTGAATTGGTTCCAATAAGGATTCTCCATTCTTTGCTATTTATCAACACCGCACTACTGTATCAAAAAACCGGTTTTTTTTTTTTTGTTATAAAACTGAACTGCTGTGGAAGGGAGGATCAATGACCAACATATCATTGTCCTGTAAAGCAATGTCCGCGCTTAATCACTAATGTTTGTCAATAGGTTTAGCTTAGGTATAACAACTGAGTTCGCACGGATGGTCACAGTTTTCGATTTATTAAATACTTAGTGAAATCATATAGGTTAACATTGTAGTCCAAACCTTTTCATGTCTATGACCAGCAAACCAAATGCAATCGGCCAGAAAAACATTGCAGTATTAATATCAGTAGACATCATTCTCAAGTTTTCTGTTTTTGGATTACAAATTTGTGTTTTGTCTTTTTACTTATATTCATTGTTCTTCTTTGTACTTTATTATTGTGTACGCTTGTTTGCATAAACCGTTGACTCCCTTGTAACAATGTTCCCAATATTCAAGTGATTCATTTGTAATAGATGAAATCACAAATTGGTGCGTCAATCAGTAATTTCCTCCTAAATATGTAAAATGGTTATTTAACAAGGAGAGCAAGCACATTTTCAAGTAATCCTCCTCTATGTCTCCGTTTTAGAGTCACAAATGAATTAAAAATGTCACTTAAATAGTTCATATGTAAGCAGACTTTGGCTATCCTCTAAGGGAGTGGTGAGAAACCTATGGCATCGGGGTGCCCAGACGGTGGCACTTAGAGCCCTCTCTGTGGGCCCCAACCATTTACTCCTACACAGATCAGTTCACCATCAACAACTCAAAGAATCCTCCTTGCAGTCCACCATGAAGACTCAAGCTGCTCCAGCACTTACCACATAATTGTCTATTTGGATCTCAGGAAGATGAGAGTTTGTGTAAAAGGGCTTTGTGCATTATTTTTGGAGGTCCTCCTGCTGGCCGCCTACAATTATAGTCCAATAGCCTTTCTTCTTTTAAACTGTATTTGGTGTCTGTCAAGAGGCTAAACAATTGAAAGTTGTGGCAGAACAGATAGTAATCCACTTCCTACTCAAACTACTTTGATGGCATTTTGTGTAAATAATTGGGTTTTGGTGAAATTTGGGACTTCCTCTATAAAAGGTTCGCCATCACTGCCTCTAATGACTAACCCTTCCTGCCACAAGGCCTTTAACTGTTTTTAGGAATACTTATATTATGCTTTACAGAAACATTCGAATCAACATGCCTGTGCCAATGTATAGGGGGAGCTGTAAGAATCAACTAGTTGCAGAATTTTCTTGGGGTTTTAAAATTTCCCTTTCTATGTCTCTGTAGTAAATCATACTCATCCAAGACCCCACCTATAACAATAAGGGAATTATTGAAATTGGTAGAACAAATGCAGCCCCCTAGCAACTAGCCATGGCTATTATTGGCATGGAGTGCACAGAGCGGATGTAAGTTTCTGTTAGCTTGTGCGTCATCAAGGACCGAGATTACCATACCCCACGTATTCAAGCCTAGGAAATCACCCCGCTGTCCTGTCGTGGATGCGGACTAGAAATCACAAGCACATTTTGTATATGTGAGAATTCAGAAGCAGAGGAATAACACTCCTTGACAGGTGCATGTGACAACATTTCGTTGGCTACCCGATCGATGCTAAAATAGACATCCTTGTGCCAGAAATTTTTTTGAAATAATGTTCTTACAAGTTTGTCACTATCATGATTTTGACATACAATTAATAAGTTCAGACAAGATAAAAAGTAATCGAGGACACATCTGTAATTATTTCAATTTATGAATCTGCTATTGAATCCCCTTAATCCCATAATTCTTAATACCAAAGGGTCCTTAAAATATAAGCTAATCTGTAATTAGTTGTGCTTATTAAAATTTTTGCTCCCCTTAGCAGAAAATGCTTCACTGTAATGGAATATTAAAATAACTACTACTTGCCCCTACAGTCTACTACAGTCCATGATTTCCCTCCGTGCGACCGACCCAGGACAGAATATTAAGTGCATTATGGACCGGAGCTCGACAGTATCTCTGAAGTTTTCTATCTTGTTACACATAAACCGTTCTTAGAATTTGTAAAACATTCACCAAAAAACTCAGTGAGAATAAGATGCCTTCAACATGAAACCGCTACCATTTGTTTTTTTTTTCCTCGATATCCTCCCTAGCCCGATTTCTATTTAGAGAAGATACATATGGTACATAGTAAATAGACATTTTTTGTACCAAAGTAATTTTCATATTGGATCATAAATAGAGATGAGCGAGCACTAAAATGCTCCCGGTACTCCGTATCTTCTCATGAACGCACTTTTCCCCGATGCTCCGAGTGCTCGTCTCGCTAACGAGCCACATTGAAGTCAATGGGAGACTTGAGCCTTTTTTCAAGGTGACCAACGGATTCCTGCACAGGGAAGCTTTCTGGCCAAGCACTGGTAACCTCATAAAAGGATGGAACACCACGAAATTGGACAGGAACAGCAGGGGCAGCATGCATGGAATGCCTCTGAGGCTGCTTAAAAATCGCACCATTATGCCAAAACTATGGGCAACAGCATGGCAATGAACAGAGTACCGAATGAGCTAGATAGCATCTAACAGATCCAATTTTTATTGACCCTGACACTATAAAGGGGACGGCTGCAAGACGGCGCGGCAGCAGCGGCAGGCTAGAGAGGTCTTTGGCAACATACCCCAATGGACTCAGGCTTAAAACCAATGGGTGGCAGAGAGGACCCAAGGAGGTGAGCGAAGAAGCGCTCAAATAATATGGTAAATGTCACAAAAGTTTGCCAGTATATTTTCTGTCGTGGATTACACATGCAGGGTGGCGACAAATTTAACAAGTTTAAGAGGGAAGCCATGAAAACAACCCAAAATCTGTGCCCTACACATGCGCGTTTGATAAGGGGCACCATGTATGAGCAGTGAACTAGTAGTAAGATTAAAGGTGCTCGTGCAGTACAACTAGTGTTCAGTTGGATCTTGGATGGAGGCTGCGCGCTCCGCTGCCACGGCGACTTTCCGGCCAATCAAGCCCCTGTCCTCAGGCTAACTACTCTACCCCAACCCAGCACTTCTAAAGAACCTTTTGTATAAGTCAAGTGTAGTAGCCGTTCTTTATAATTTTAGATTGGCCGTGAGGGGCATGTAAACGAGGCTCAAGAAGCGCTGAAATAATATTGGTAAATGATAAAAGTTTGCCAGTATATTTTGTGGATTACACAGCAGGGTGGCGACAAAGTAACAAGTTTGAATGTGGAAAGACCTGAAAACAACCCAAAATTCGCCTGACCACAGCTCGTTTGATGAAGGGGACCATTTGGAGGCAAGCTTACTATGGACTACTTTGGAGGCAGCTAATGGCGAATGCTTGACGTGCTGGAGGTGGTAGCAATGGAACAACCGTGTGAAGGGCCAAGACCTAAAAAGACGACCGTGTGGAGGCCTGCTATGGGAGACAATGTAATTTGGATATGCCTGTATGGGGCAGTCCAAAAAAGTTCAGACCAGAGGAGCAGGTAGCTTGGTCCTTCCATAAAATTACTGAGTGCCTGTATGTGGCAGTCCAAAAAATTTTCAAACGCAGGAGGGGGATCAGGTAGCTGGTCCTCCAGCAAAATTACAAGCTTGAGTGCCTGTATGTGGCAGTCCCAAAAGTTTCATTCAACCAGAGGAGCCGGTTAGCTGTCCTCCCAAAAATACATATATTGAGTGCCCTGGTATGTGGGCACTCCCAAAAATTGTTTAAACAGGGACAGGGGAGAGTTGGCCCTCCCGAAAAATTAAATAATAGAGTACTATAGCCAAGCCGTTTGCCCTGGCAAAAAAAATTGCCAGTTTTCCTCTGCTTTATGTGTACAAAGAGGAGGAGAAGGATCATGAGGAGGGGAGGAGTGCATACATTATTCAGGTGCACAGCTTCGTTCACACGGGGTGGAGAATGGAAATGTCGGAGAATCCAGGCTTTATTTCTCTTGAGAATCGTCATTCCTGTCACGCTGTCAGTCGACAGGCGTGTACCTTATCGGTGATCTATGCCACTCCCGAGCCTAGCACTGAAATAACCCTCACACTCGGTCCCAGCCATTCCTCCTTCTCCTTCACCTCACATAACATGTAGGAGTGGAAAGAAGGGGAGTGTGGGAAGCAACCAGAGGAAGGGACAGAGAAAGGGAGGGAAGTAGGGAGATGAATCGTATAAGCACAGTAGAGGAAATGAATAGGGAGGATAAAAGAGGTTGGGGGAAGGGATTGGATGGCCGGAAAGATCGAAACAATCAGGGTGCCTCTCCCCTGTGCTCATCTTTTCGCCTTTCCTTGCAAGAATACCTCCAAGCTTACGCGCCAGTTCGTGCCACATGTCCAGCTTTGAAAACCCCAGTAGTTGTAGGGAGCTGTGGTGATCATTTAGGACATGGTATGGTCAGCACGTACTCCCTCACCATCTTTCTGTAAAGCTCACCCTACTCTGCCGCGGACGGGGACAGATGACAGTGTCTGCTGGGGGTGACATAAAACTGGCAAAGGCCTTGTAAATCGTACCCTGCCAGTGCGGACATAGCTGCCTGGGTCCCTACCTACTCCCTCTGCCCTACTTGTCTCCCGCAGACGTACGCCCTCTCTTCCCGCTCGCGCTGTTCAGAAGGGAAACGTCTCTGTTTCAGCTTGGACCAGGGCCTGCTGGTATTCACTGCATTCTCACACTCCTTTCCCTCTCCAGGGATGACAGTGGAAAGATTTTGCTTGTACCGTGCGGTATCCGGAGAGTGAATACCCAGGTATCGGTTCGGCAATAATATCTTTGAACGCGACGGCCAGGGATAGGCAGCTTTCGCATGAATCTGCTCATAATGCGCCAGAGTCACCCAACGCGCAAGAATTCACATCCCCCTCACACGGCCTGACTGTCCTTTTCCTCCTCCTCCACTCCTCCCCAACTCCTCTTCTTCTTCTGCCCATCAACACGCTGAAACAGTGAAGGCTGAACAAGTCGGTCCCCTCTTCTAGGTCCTCGCCAACATTCTCCTCCTCTCCGCCTCATCTCCTCCACCTCCACCTCGCCCGATATGCGTGAGAAACAGACCTCAGGGTGCTTTGGCTATCAACAAGGGAATCTTCTTCCCCCGTCTCTGTTAGGAGCGCAAATCTTTCCCGACTTCATGCTGACCAGAGAGTTTTTTTCACAGGCCAAGCAGCGGAATGGTGAGGCTGATGATGGGCGGCATCACCACGACCATCTGTGTTGACCCTCAAAGTTTACTCAGCACCCTGACCGAATATCAGACATCCACGTCCACTTCCTCATGTAGACTTGAGGAAGCTGACTGACCTGACTAACCAGTTCTGGTGGGAAGTTGAATCTGGCAGTCTACAATTCGCTCTGACGCGGCTGGTAAACACTCTGGATAACATGGTCAGTGTTGATTCCACCTCGTGGGCAAGTCTGCACAACATCGGTGAGAGGGCACGTTGGAGGCGCGACGCTGCGACGCTCGCCCTTGAGAGTGGCCAGATCTGCTGCGGACCTTCCTGAAATGAAAAACAGATGCGGCGCACCTTCGTGACGCAATCAGAAAAGATTTGGAGGTATGTTACAGGTGAGAAAACGCTGACTATCAGATTTTAACACATGGGCCAGGCATCGCGCAGCATGTGTCAGTCTGAACCGAGTTGCAGAGGCTGCCAACCAGGTACGGCCGTCTGTCATTCATCACACAACATGCCTGGCTCATCAGGGTTCAAACTTTGGGTGCCAGACACAGATCGTCTGGGCCGTGATGCCCTGTAAAACTCTGGGGCGTGTTGTGGCTTTGCTTACCCTAGGAACTCAGGGCAGTTTTTTTGAGCACCGCCTGCTGCTCGACTAGCGAGATGGGCAATGCGTGCTGCATGTGCGCTAGAGTCTACCGACTGTGGCGCCTGCCCCACGGATGGTAATATCCAGAGGAGTGTGGATGGAGGTAGGGTGAGGGGAGGAGGACATATGTAGAGCCTTATGGGAGCACGGACCGACGGTAGCGCCCTGCAAATCCATCGGCCGTCGCATATGATAGACCACAGCCGATCCCAAGGGTCTCAGCTCGGTAACCCAGCCTCCATCAAGTATACCATGTGCACTGTCGCGATACTATACGCGTTGCCTGCCCGATGAGCATCGTCCTGTCCGGGTCAGGTAGGACCTTGTCAGAAACTGGCGTGTGGTTCAGGGCACGGAGGCTGTTCTCTTGTGAGGAGGCACGTGCGCTGTGTGCAGGGCTGGGAGGCACATCGGGAATAAGTCAGTGGACCGAGCCTGGGGGACATGAATACCTGAGGGGCGGCCGCCCTGCCGATGAGGTTACGTCGAGGCCTCAGTCTCTAACCAGCCTTAGGGGGTAGCATCTCCGCGGCTAAGCAAATTTCTTGCCGTATATTGGTGTTGAGGGCTTGGGCGTGTGGGTTGGGTTGCGCTTATACCTCCTTTTGCGCTCCAGCGTCTGGGCTATGGAGAGCTGAACGCTTGTGGCGATGATGGGGTTTGCACGGGAGGTGTTTGGGCCGGGGTCCTGGTGCAGGGGGCTGACTAGAGGTGACACAGGGGAAGGAGCAGTGGTGTGCCCGCGGCCGGTGAACAGGCTTGGTGCCATTGAGTGGGGTTTTTAGAGATTCAGATGTCCTGCGCATACGGGTGTAGTTAAGCTAGTAGTGGTGGAACCCCTCTGATCCTGGTTTGGCAAAGGTTGCACACCACAGTCCGTCGGTCATCCGGGTTTCTTTAAAGAACCTCCAGACTTCTGAAAATCTTCTAGCCCCGCCACTGGGAGCTTGAACTACGGGCACATTTGGCGCTGATGCACCAGCTCTGCCCTGCCTCTCCGTCTGGCCCCACCACTGCCTCTTCCAACCTGTTCTGCTATAGGACTCTCATCCGCTCCGTCTCCAGAAGTCACTGTGTTCAGTCACCGCCGCCTATCAACCCAGCTTGGGTCTGTCACCTCTCATCCATCCGAAACCTCGATTCTGCTCCCCCTCGGACTTCCTGCCCTGACAACAACTTCACCACTTCTGACAACGTGTCTCCTCACGTCCGACACTTTACAACACTTCTTCCCACTACCGTGAATAATGTCATCATCATCCACACAGACTGCGACTTGATGGAAAACCTGGGCATCGGAAAATAGCTCAGCAGCAGCAGGACAATTGGTTTGTGACTGTGGGGCGGGTCCAGAAAACAGTTCCTCAGAGTATGCCGGTTCAAATGCCAATTTTGGTGGAGGGGGCAGACTGGGGGGAAGGAGGCTGGGTGGAGGAGCTGGAGGAGTGCCGATTTCGTTGACATCGGGGACTGCGTGGAAGACTGACTGGTGACAAATGGCTGAAAGCATTGTCCGCAATCCACGACATCACCTCTTCGCACTGTTCTGGCCTCAACAGTGCTCTACCACGATCCCAGTAACTTGAGACATGATGAACCTAGGGAGTGTATCTCTGCGGCTTCCCACTGCTCCCCCATCAGCAGGTGGTGTCTCACCCCCGCCCAGGCCACGGCCTCTTGACCCCTGCAGTAGTTGGACGCCCACGTCCACACCCTCGTCCTCTACCCCTAGCCCTCGGGTTAAAAACTTTCCAAATTAAAGTGTAAACTTGAAAAAAAAAAATTTTTTGTTTGTGTTATTTTTTTTTAGTTTTTTATTTTTTTTTAACAAAACAATGCTATCTATTGCTATGGCTAGTTTTCTAACCTCCTGACAGCAACACAACTGGATTTTCGTCTTTGCAAGATGAGTTTTGAGTCTATAAATGAAATAAAGGTAAAAAAAAAAAAAAAATCAGCAAGACTCTGCCTAATTCCTACTCAAACCCCTAATATATGTCCCACTTCGGTGTTTGGAGGTGGATATGGTGTCACTAAAAGCTAAACACAACGGTCGCAGGTCTCCCAGCAAATTCCTCAACGTATGGTACTAGCTGCACTACTAGTGCCAGCAGCCCAGCCACAAGCAAAACAAAAAAAGAAAATATAACGCTATTGTAGGCCTAAGTAGTCTGTTGGGTTCTCCTTGGCTATTTTGTAGCCTACAATGAGAGCACACTGCTTTGCAAGAGAGAGTTTGAGCTATAAATGAAATACAGTCTAAAAATAAAAAAAATCAGCAGACTCTGCCTAATTCTATCAACACCCCTAATATTGTCCCACTTTGTGTGTTTAGGTGGATATGTGGTCTCACTAAGAGCCTAAACACAACGGTAAGCAAGTCCCCCTGCAAATTCCTCACAATATGGTACAGCTGCACTACTAGTGCCAGCAAGCCCCCAAACCAAAAAAAAAAAAAAAGTATAACGTTATTGTAGCCCTAAGAAGGCTGTTGGGTTCTTGTGAGAATCACTCCGTCCTAACACTATTCTAATAGAACACCCTAACGCTTTCCCTGACCAGCAGCAGCTCTCTCCTCCTACAGCGCATCCAGACACAGATGATCCGAGCAGCGCAGGCAGGGGCTAGTCTATTCCAGGGTCACCTGATCTTGGCCAGCCAACCCCTGCTATCGCGTGTAAGGGTACCACCGCCATGCTGGTGGAGTGCAGAGTCTCTTGGCTTGTGATTGCCTGTCTTTTTCTGGCCGCCAAAAAGCAAAAAACGGCTGGAGATGCCATTTTCTCGAGCGTGAAGCGAAGTATTCGTCCGAGCACGGCAGTTTTCGAGTACGCTAATGCTCGAACGAGCATCAAGCTCGGACGAGTATGTTCGCTCATCTCTAATCATAAATCCATTAGGACACCAGTCATTGCCCGACTCTGGGTTTCAGCTTCTTCCGGGGCATGACAGACGTCAGTCCTCTCCTCCAATTTATACACACAACATTACAATAAAAACTAATAACATCCTAACAATAACAAGCTATCACATCAAAAGATAACATATTCCAAGTAACTGCAGGCAAACTTCTTCTTTGTGTAAAAATATCCATCGCTGCTATTTAAATTTCCCTCTTTTTTTACCATGTGATTTCTGATCCAATCCCAGGGTGTACGTTTTGGGGGGATCTTTTGTATACCCCAAGAGCTCTTTTTTTGTCAAGGACATAATATTTTCAGGGAAATTATAATGAATGATGCATGTGACGTCTCTAATCTTCAAACTTATCAAAAGCATTTCAAACTTCAAATGCTATCATTGTGCCACACTGTGGCCTACCATGTTGCTGCCACCTCCAGAATTTGTCATTGGCCACTCTCACCTCCTGCTGCTGCTTTTGTTGCTGCCACCTCCACGCTCTATCATTGTGGCCTACCATGTTGCTTCTCCCTCCATAATTTGTCATTGTGCCACTCTGCGGCCCACTCATGCTGCTGCCAACTGACCGCTGTCTCCCTGGAACACCCTGTGAACGAAAATGAACGAAAAGATCTCTTGGTTCCAAGGGTTAAAGGACACCTGTCATCAGGTCTGTGTCACTAGTCCTGTCACTACTACCTGTTGGAGCAGCTCACAAGGATCCCATCCCAGCCTTTATCTAGTTATTTCATACATTATTCATTGTAAAATTATCTAGGCTGGTCACATGGTCAGAGGCAGTGATGTCACCCCTGTTACCCCTCCCCTTTCCTCCCCCTGCTCATGTCTGTGTGTAATGTATAGTAAAACATGGCTAGTGTGTGTGCTGCATCTGCTGACATGCTGCATCCTCCTAATATACAGGTGAGAGACACAGACATCAGCTACACATGAATCTGACATGTTCTGCTGTAACATGGCTGCCTGGAGCTGCTGTATCTCTCCTAAACACACACACATGCACACACAGGCTGCAGGGGGCGTGGCCTCCAGCACCAGGAAGCACATCATTATACAGCCTCACATCATTATACAGGCTGTCAGTCATGCACTGGGGGTGTGGCTGTACCTCCCACTCATGAATAGAGTGGACAGCTTGAATATGCTAATGCTTCATTGGACATTTCACAGGTCATTTGCATACAGCTTTAGGACCTCATTGCTTAGGTTTACAGGCATGTAGAGGGACAATGAAGGGATAGAGGCAATGCTCTCTAATGGCAGTTTATGAAAATATATTTAGTTTAGGGGGGTTATTTTGCATGACGGGTTCTCTATCCTCTAAGGAGGATACTGACCATGCCATTAGGTTCATAACAACCTTTAGTAATGGTTCTGAGGCGGTGAGGAAGATTATATCCCGGCATTGGGATACCCTATGAATGGATCCAGACATCGTTGACATGATTCATAGGGCACCGTCAATCACATTCAGAAAAGGTCGCTCCTTAAAATATCGCCTTGTCCGCAGTCATTTTTCAGCAAACAGTGGGATTTGGCTGGACAAAGGCAGATACAGGGGCTCATTTAGATGCAGTGGATGTGTAGCATGCCCCTTCATCTTGGTAATCAAAGAATTTAAGGCCAATGTGACAGGCGAAGTGATAAAGATTAACTCCTTCATTAATTGCAAAACTGAGGGGGTGGTTTATAGAATAGCCTGTGCATGTGGAATTGAGTATGTTGGAAAAACACATTGAGAGTTTAGAAGAAGAGTGGGTGAACATCTGGCTGATGTTAGACACTCGAGGGACACATCGGTGGCAAGACATGTCCTAGAATGTCATCAAGGGAACATTAATGTACTTCGCTTCCATGGCATAACCCATATACCGCGTAATGTAAGAGGCGGTAATTGGGATAAAAGAATTTTACAAACCAAGACGAGATGGATTTTCAGACTGAATACAGTCACACCAGCTGGTCTGAACGAAACTTTAAGTTTCGCTTTGTTCATTGATGCATAGCTCCATCCCAGTGATAATTACAGTCAACCTAGTGCTCTAATATAAAAATAATAATAAATAAAAAAATGTAAACATTTTTGTAAACATATTTTTAAGCATTGTTAATAATGTATTCCTACAAACAAAGATGTGCCATGACACATACTTACCTATTCCATCTTGCGTGAGGGGTTACTCTTCTCTTTTTCTCTCCCCCCACATTTCAATTCCTTTTCCAACATCTTTCATTGCACTATGGGAAAGTGTAAATTGCTGCCTCCAACTCAGAACTAAAATCCTCTTACTTACTTATTTTAATATATTATCCTGCTAGAAATATCAATTTACTGTATCACATATATAAGTGTTCAACATGTGATCGTAGTCCTTGTGTATACATTGACATATGCCCCGTTTAAATGTACATGTGATTGGTGAATAGTGGGTCTCTATCAGTGATGACTTTCACTGATGGCTAAGTCCCAATATTAAACGATCATGTTACACTTACCATTCTATTGTGCCTGCGATGTGACGCTACTTTGAATGGGTTTATACTCAAACACTCCCCAGAAGGCGTCATCACACAGGGATCCTTGCGGACTGAGCGTGCCATGGCTTTTAAATGGCCGGGCATGCGCAGTAGACTCCTGCACACGCCAGCTGCCTATCCGAACGTCACTATGCCAGGATAACTAAGTATAGCAGCCACTGCTGTGTACCTCAATGAGTAACCTTACTACCTCCATGCGTTGCTTGGATTGCTACAATATTTATGTCCCCTGATGAATCCTCAAGATAGCGGAAGAAACGCGTTGGGAATTTGACTATGGTTTACTTTCCAGGAGTGGATATTTAGGGACAGCTGTGGACCGTCCTTGTAAGGACGGGAGTCTGGGCATGAATAAGGTCAGTGTCAGGGCCTACTACGTCCGATCTCCCTCAATTAAAGCTGAAATGGGTCTTCAGGAATTGGTAAGAACATTCCATTTTTTTGCCTGAATACCTTGTTGGTCCTACGATATGTTGCATTGTTTGGATATATAAACATATTCGAGTGTTCTGGCATTGTGAGCACTATTATTTATGGGCACTGATCACTTATCTTGTGGCCCGTAACTACAGTTGTCAATAAGATTTTGATACCTAATTGATTGTGTGCTTTGATCAACATCCTTGTGATTTGAAGCCAGATATCCCCCTGTTTGAGAACCATTTGATTACTTGTTGTTATGACACCCTCAAGTGTCAATATCATCTACGATTATACACCAGTGGGTGTGAAACGATATTCAAACTTCTATTTGTGAGTGAATTTTATGCTTAATAACCTTGAGAAAGTGTAATTAAAAGTTATATTTTAATCTTTTTTCACCTTGCTTAGTTCTAACACCCTGTGATTTCCATAATGCGTTTTTCATCCTTCATCTATCTATGACATTGCCACTATGTTTGGTTTTCCCCTTCATTTCATCTGTCAGAAGGAAGGAAAAGCTTCAGGATTGATAGCCAAAAGCAGGAGTGGTTACAGAACACAGATGACATGCAAGTATCCCATTTACTGGTCATCTCTGTTTTGGATCCACTGCTGTTTGTTTTTGGCTTTAGCAATACTGATGATGGATTATTGACCGATTGAAAGTGGACACTGACAAATGAAATGAAGGGCAAAATGATCAGTGACGTCAATGCAACATTACTGCCGACACCCTCTCCACTGTTTTGGGGGGTTTCTACATGTATCAGCGTTTAACAGAACAGGTTCTGTTGTAATCTATGGAATCATCTGATATCAATGTAAAACGAGCGCATCTTTGATGTGGGATCTTGGCCCTCAGCTCAGTCCTTTCAAGCTGGCACAAATGTTACCTTGTGAGGCTGCGTTCCCGCTGCACTTATTTGGTGAAGTTTGCCTCTGTAAGGCCCCTTCTACACTAGCGAGTGTGATGCCGATGAACTCGCCATCACACTCGCAACGCAGCTGCGCGGGACGCATGGCCCGAACGCTGCACCGCGGGAGTGAACTTCAGGGCATGTCAGTGAAATACAGAGGGCCTGGTTCAGGTACCCCTGATTTTTTGAAGAGTTCGGGCCGTGCGTTCCCGGCAGCTTGCGTTGCGAGTGTGATGCGAGTTCATCGCATCACACTCGCTAGTGTAGAAGGGGTCTAAGTGCCCATGGAATTGAAGAGTGAAGCCGCGGCTGTCATGTGTGTGTCATACTAAAACACAGCATTGATTGAAGACCAAACCACGCTCCCTATGCATATTTAAGCATGACACAATGTTCTAGAACACCCTACAGACTCTCTGCACCCAGGAAAATTCAGCAAATTGGGTTGAACCGAATTTCAACAAATTGGCCATTCTCCAAACATTACTATGGTAGCAGAGCAGAACTGGTCTGTTACATTTCTGGGAGCAGAGCATAACAGGTAGGAGGAGTTACTGAGAACTAAAGGATGATGGGATTTGTAGTTTCCAGTGGCGGCCGTCTTGGAGATAATGCTATAAATTGCTTATGGCCTCTCTAAAATATGTAGTTATGTTTTTGTATCAGACATTCATATTCCCGGAATAACCCTTTAATGATCGGGCTAGTTTTTTTGTCATTGCCTTCTACAGGCTGTAACTCTCTATAACTAACTGTTTTTCTGTGGACGAAATTCAATTTTTAATAGCATATGTCCTACTGTTGAACTTTAATTAACTCTTTCTAAGATGTATATTTAAAAAAGAATGAAAAAAGACATACACAGCCATGCCAAATTTATAGATTTATACATTTTTTAAATAAGCTTCATTTGTATAATCAACTCCTTTTGTGAAAAAAAACCTTTTCCATCATTGTTGTCCAAGCACCATAATTTTAGATTTTTTTTGCTGTGTAAGAGTTTATTCTGTTGAGTCAATTTGAGCATTGTTTTTCCTATGTTGGTGGGTTTTTTTGCATAAACTTTTTTTTTACACTTGATCTCTTTTATAATGCGCTGCACAACTTATGTAGAGCAATCCATTATCCTGTCAATTACTGACAGGGTTTCTATTAGGTCAAACCAGAGAGCAAAATTTCTGTCTGCTCTGTAATATATTCACTGCTCTCCTGGTTGCTCCTGCCCCACCCTCCCACTGATGACATGTCAGCTCACTGCACACAATCTCTCCCTCCAAAATCTCAGTGCAAGGAGAGGATGTGTCATTTGAAACAAAAAGTTTCACATATTTTGTTACAAACACCATATAGCACAGACATTTTTTAAAAACATATTTGGCTATTCTAAATGGCCTATTATGATAACAAAATGAGAAGGCTTCTGAGTGATCCCAACACTTGTCAGGAATAATAGGAAAGAACAATTGAATGAATTACAAGAATTTAAGAATTTTATATTTAACACTAAAGAATATAATTTACATATTAAATCTACAGAAGATTCGTAAGAACTTGGTTGCCTGATTGTTTTGGGTATTAGTTCCCTGACTAGTCGTCTATCTAAATACCTAGATTTTTTTCTACAGAGACGTGGTAAAATCCTGCGATCCTGTTCAAAGGATTCCCAACAAGTAATAGAAATGGTTAAGAAATGTAAGAAGTAAATCTGCTCTTGTGCAGCTGCAATGTTTTGTTCCACTACTCTTGCATCCCACAGGGTGGGAACCAAATTCTTGTTGGTTGATCAAGAAGTTTATTCAGAATAGAGTGTTCCATTAGGAATCTATTCGTTTTTGGTATAATTTGGATTTTTATAACCAGACAACTGGAACAGCTCAACTAACTTGTATATGGAGGCATCTAAGAATGTCCACATCTATTTCGTTGATAACCAATACGAAAAAAATAAATTGGGGGATTTGGTGATCTATGTGAAGGATACATGTTTTTCCAAGAAATCACTACAAAGTTACTGTATTCATAGTTTCATAGAATATCAAAGTTGCCATCATCGCCCCTGGATAAAGATTGTGCAGCAAGGGGTTAACTTTTTTCTCAGGTGTTCTTGGGTCTGATGAAAGATCATATGTGCCCTGAAAGCTTGCACATATTATTTTTTGTGTTTCAATTTACCATCACCTTTTTGTGGTAAAACTGAAAGTTTTATTTATATATATAGAATGAAAGGTCACAATTTCCTAAATAATGCATTACAGAAAAGCAAAATTCCAGGGGAATATATTTTTGGACAGTTTTATGGCTGAAGAAAAACATATTACCTAAAGTATTCAAAATCTGGCAGATATAATTTGTTTATGGACATCCTACTATTTAACTGAATTATAAGTGCAAAATCCAGTCCTTATGGTTCTAATACGCTTAGCTTTGGTTGCTACAGCAAGATATGTTTTTATGATTCTAAATTTTATGCTGGGTAGGGTCTGTCTACACAAATGTACTTGTAACGTAGAAATAACAATTAAATATTCACAGTTAAAATGTTTTCTCTCTAGTTTTGGTTATTTTTGTACCAAGACAATTAAAGAGCATATTCGATTTCATGCTCAACTTTAGTAACATTTTACAAACTACTGTATATAGGACTACTGTCCTATGCAAACTTTCATGAAACTGAGATAAAACAGTAGTTACTCACCGGTAATGATGTTTCCTCGAACCACGACGGCACCAGAGTGAGGGATCCGCCCCCAGGGACAGGAAACCTGAGCATAAAAACACGCTCCTCCTAGTTACAGAAACTTGGAAGAGCCATATTGTCAGAAAACTCATTTCCATGTAAGTGTAATTTTGACATAATTTTTTTTGCGACACCCATGAACTAGCACCAAGAAAAAAAGTAAGAAAAAAAGGTTGCTGAAGACGCCTTGGACCCTTCCTGAAAAGAGAACAAATAGGCTGTCTTTAAAGAAATATTTATAGGTTCAAAAGGAGAACCTAATAGGGATTTCAATGGAAGGGCAGAGTCTTAAAGAGGCTGTGATGAATCTAGCTATCCAAGGATGACTATATCTCAGTCAAAGAAGGCTGCTAAAGCTGACACTTGAACTTTCAATGGGGCTGGTTTTAATCCTTTTTCAAGGCCTATTTGCAAAAACCCTAGAATGATGCTGAAAAATGCGTTGTCCATATTTATTGTTTTTTGGACAACAAAAGAAAAAAGCCTTCCATGTTCTTATGTATTTGATAAGCTTTCTGCTATTCTGAAGGGTGGTGATTACCTTATCAGAAAGGCCTTTCTTCTCTAGAATCAGCCTTTCAATAGCCATGCCTTGAGATGAAGACCCTTCATCCATGGATCTGCTATAGACATGTCCCTGAGGCTTGAAAACCAAGCACGGCGTGGCCAGAAGGAAGCAATGACGTAATTAGAACAATGGGGGGAAAGGCATATAGCAGATGATAATGACCCCAATTTCGGGAGAAGGCGTCTATTGCTAAGTGTCGATCCCTGTACTTGAGAGGGAAGAAGCGTTCCACCCTTCAATTCTCTCTGTTTGCGAAGACATCTATTTCTGGAGGGCCCCATAGACTGGTTATCATGTTGAAGACTGTTCTGCTGAGAACCCACTCCTGTTGGTGAATAAAATTGCGATTCAGAAAATCAGCCTGGATATATTCTGAACCTTTTATGTAAATTGCATTTAAAGATTCTAGGTTTGTTTCTGCCAACCGATAAATCTGAGAAGCGATCTTCATAAGGAGTGGACGCCTTGTCCCTTCTTGTTTGTTTATGTAGGCTATTGCAGGGGTATTGTTTGATCTGACCGAGACCCCCCGATTTCTTAGTAGTGGGAGCGCCTCTTCTAACCCCTTTAGGATGGCTCCTTTCCCTATTTCCTGAGGGTCCCATCGGCCCTGAAATGTCTTGCCCTCTACATGAGCCCCCCAACCCCAGGGCCTGGCATCTGTTGTGATGAATTTTCCAGACTTTACTACCCAGGAGAGAACCCTTCCTAACCACCAGTCCAGAGATTCTAGCACCGCCCCCGGAATCTCTATTACCCTGTCTAGGAAGGCTGGACTTTTGTCGCAGGACCAGGAAAGAAAGTTTTGCAGAACTCTTAAATGAAACTGACCTCAAGGAAACGCTGGGATGGTGGCTACCAAACCTCCCAGAAGGGACATAGCCCCGCTGATAGAAATTTGGGGAGCTGACTTTAGTATTCTTAAGGTCCCACTGAGTTTTTTTACCCAAAAAAGAGTCCAGTAAAACCCTCGACCTTCTTCCCCTGTACGGTCCGGACACAGTACCTTTTTGGAAAGGAGCACAGCAATTTCCGACATCATGGCTACCCTCTTGTCCCCCGATTGGGACCTTTGTCGTTGTTGGGGAGCAGCAATCCATGGCCATAACACCCGTGGGCCAAGGACAATCGTCCATCCATCTTGGCGCGGCCATCCGTCGCCATGAAGACCCGAGGTTGCTTCTTCTTAACCCATTTATTACAATTTGCTATCAGCACATTGTAATGAATGAGGAGGAAAATCCCCATATACTGCCATACTGTAGTATGACAGTAAATGATAGGATCGTAAAGCCAACCTAGGGTTAAAGTACCCTAGTCTAAAAAATAGTAAAAATTTAAAAAAAGTTTTTAAAAAATTACAATTAAGAAACTAAAATTCAAATCACCCCCCTTTCCCTAGAACTGATATAAATATAAATAAACAGTAAAAATTGTGTACAAAAATGCCCAATCTATCAAAATATAATAAAGTTTTTTCACCCTGTTTAACCCCATAACGGAAAATAGCACCCAAAGATGAAAATGGCACTTTTTGGCCATTTTAAAAAATATAAAAAATTCTATTAAAAGTGATCAAAAGTTCATAAAGTCCTAAAAATGATAAAATTGAAAATGTAATCAAAAGTCACAAAAAATGACACCTCCCAAAGCTCTGTATAGCAAAATATAAAAAAGTTATTAGGGCCAGAAGATGGCAAAATCCCCCCCAAAAATTTGTACAAAACATTATAAAACCTATACAAATTTGGTGCCCCCTAATCGTACCGACCCAAAGAATAGAGTAATTTTAGGCGTACTTTGAAATCCGAAAAACTTATCATTTTGCCCTTCATTTCATCCATCAGTGTCCGCTTTCAATAATCCATCATCAGTATTGCTAAAGCCAAAAACAAATAGGAGTGGATCCAAAACAGAGATGACCAGTAAATGGGTTATTTGCATGTCCTCTGTGTTCTGTATCCACTCCTGCTTTTGGCTATCAATCCTGAGGCTTTTCATTCCTTCTGACAGATGAAATGGAGGGGAAAACTAAATATAGTGGCAAAGTCAGAGCATTATGGAAATCACAGGTTGTTCCAGGGAGACAGCGGTCAGTTGGCAGCAGCATGAGTAGGCTGCATAGTGGCACAATGATAGAGTGTCTAGGTGGCAGCAACCTGGTAGGCCACAGAGTGGTACAATGATAGAGTGTGGAGGTGGCGTCAGCAGCAGCATGAGCCCACAGAGTAGCACAATGATAGAGTGTGGAGGTGGCGGCAACCTGGTTAGCCACAGAGTGGTACAATGATAGAGTGTGGTGGAGGCGGCAGCAGGAGCCCACAGAGTGGCACAATGATAGTGTGGAGGTGGCAGCAACATGGAAAGCCAAAGAGTGGCACAATGACAGATTGTGTAGGTGGCGAACAATTCCAGTCCCTTGTAAAGATGGTAGGAGGCAGATGGAGCAACTGGCAGCAGATGTGTGGCATCAGGCTGGTGGCAGCATCAGAATAGTGGCTGAGGCAGGTAGTTAGAATTCCAAACTCATTTCTCAACGTTTGGGGGAGGCGTCATGGCTGATCTAATCTAATGCATAAGGCATTAGTGAGTTGAAATCCGGGCCGATCCAACCCTGATTCATCTTGACAAAGGTCAGTCTCTCCACATTATGGGTGGACAAGCGGGTTCTCCTTGGGGTAACGATGTCTCCCGCCACACTGAACACCCGCTCTGATGCCACACTTCTGGCCGGGCAGGAACGCTTCTCTACTGCAATCTCCGAAAGTTGCGGCCGCGCATCAAGTTTGCGGCGGCAGGATGGACCTTCACATCTGTTCCAATTTCTCCCAGGCCATTGGATGGTGACGCTGCATGTGTTGACGCAGGGCAGTGGTACCAACGTTAGCTCCCTGGCCACGTTTCACTTTCTGCCCGCAGATTCTACATATACACACGCTCAGCTTCTCTGGTGTCTTAACTAAAAACTGCCACATCGCCGAGGTGGTGATTTTACTGCCAACACTCTGCACTGAGTGACTACTAACCCCGCTGCCTCGCTGACCCCCTGTACCACTTCCTCAATGGACCCCGGAAGTGGGGTTTGTACCCTGCAGACGTTTGGCTCCCATCCTCGCACTGCTGCCACCCTGCTGAATCACAGGCACAGTAGCAACTTGCTGCATAATCCGCTGACTGACGCGCAAGCTGACACTCTCTTCGCCCGTTGATGATGAATCTATTACTGCACCCGACTCACAATTGCGATCGGCTACATCATCGTCAATTTGTATTTCCCTGTCACTGCTATTCTCCTCAACGGTGTCAGTATGTACAGCCTACTTACTGCACGAAGCAGCAGATGTCTGCCCCACCTCTTAACTGCCAAGCAGCTGCTGACTGTCCTCAAACACTTTGTCCTCGCTGTATAGTAGCGCTGAGGCCAGACCAACTAGTATCTCTCTGGCTGAGGGAAATGAACAGGACAGAGGCTGGTTGAGGACAGGTGAGGACCGCTGACCTGCTCCTGGGACATGCCAACTAATTGTTATACCTGACGAACCCACGGCTCTCGGCTGGGGTTGTCAGATGTTATATTTGTGGAATTGGATGACCTAGTCAACCAATCAACAACCTTTGGGTTGTTGATCAACACACTGCCGCTAGATGACAACAGTAGTTCTGGCCTCACAGAGTCACCCCTGCTACGACGTCCCCTTACTGCGCTGTGACCTCTGCCTGCTCCACCTAAAACCTTTCTGTCTGACATAGTCGTTAATCAAGTACATGGATTTGACACGTATTTCTTGCTCTCAACTTTAGCAATACAAAAAGTATGGGAATTTATACAGATACCCCGCAACGGACACCATGAGAGAGGAGCAGATATCGCTACAGCAGCTGTGTGGATATGACACAGATTTCTTCCTAGTGGCTTCAGTAACAAAAAAGAACTGCTATTTGGGATAAACAGATCGCCCTAACAAACACCCTGGGATTGGAGCAGAAATCGCTACAGCACAGTACAGTAGAAGCAGCTGGACGCTCAGACAGCACATGCAGTGTGAAATGCCGAGACTGCAAATGGCTGACAGTTTTTATAAGGCTGTATGACATCACATAAGCCTGCCGGTCGCTGATTGGCTTACAGGTCTGCAGATGTCATCAATGGTGATCCTTTCTCCTCCCCAGAGTTCTCTGCCACATGTAACATGTTGTGTTCAAAGCAATTTAGCTAAAAAAAAAGCAGGAAAAAAAAACTTCATTCCCACGAATCAGCGTAAACTTCAGATTCATTAAGAATCGCAATTTGTATCGAATTTTACTTTGTTCGACTCGATTTGCCCGTCTCTATCTATGATACTAGTGAGCTTGCCAGGGCCTCTTTCAAGGCTTTGAGGGAGTGGAATCCAGTTGACTATTTCGGGCAGTTTAATTTTTGTGAGGTCCGCTAGAGGTTTTGTAAGGGTGCTATAGTTAGGAATTAACTTCCTTATAGTACACTGCTGATCCCTAAATGGACATCACCTGCTTTTTGGTTTTGGGAGTGGGCCAAGCGACAATGCCGTCCACTTTCCCTGCTTTATCTGGCACTTCCCAGGCTTGATTGTCAGAACTAGACAAAATGAAGAATTGGGGCTAATCAGCATTACCCGTTCAACCAATGGGAACATAGAGAATGGTGTTCATGGTGTCATGGGTGGTCCCGCGACCCATATCACGGGTCGCGGGCTCACTCGTGCCTCTTGCTCCCCGCAGGCGCAGCGCCAGCGCTTCATGCCTCTCCCGCTCCCGAGTCCCAGCCTCGCTCCGTGTGCGCACGTCCTCATGTCTTAGGGCTTGTGCGCGGCAGCCTTAGAAAATTTAAAGGGCCAGCTCGCCATTAATTGGCGCTGACCATTTCCCATGAGGCTATTTATATCTGCCTCTCCCATCTCACCCTGCCAGGTCTATGTGCCTCACAGCCTGAGAGAAAGCTATTCTGTGATTTGCCTGTGATTCCTGTGTCTCCTGCATTCCTGTGTCTCCTGCGTTCCTGTGTCTCCTACGTTCCGGAGTCCCTCCGTGTTCCCGTGTACCAATGTTCTTCCGTGCTGCTGTCCTGTGTGCTATGTTCTCGTACACTTCTGCTTGGACCTCCTGTTGCTGACCCCGGACCGGACTCTGACGTTGCATCTTTGCCGCCTACCCTGACCTTGTGCCTGGACTTCGACCACGAGATTGTCTGCTGTTTCTGTACTTCGACCTCGGCCGCCACTGCAGACAAGTCACACTTGAGGAACGACCAGGTGGTACCACGCCACAGCTTGTCTAACCCGCCTTACAGCGGGCTCTGGTGAAGACCAGGTACCACTTAGACTCCGGTCCCAGGTAGTGGCTTGTGTCATCATCTGCAGTGGTCCAGAGTATCCACACCTGCAAGCCTGACAGTAAGATCCAGCCATGGATCCCGCCGAGGTTCCGTCTCCCAGCAAGCCAGACCTACCATTGTGATCCACCAGTCCCGGCAGATTGCGGCACAGCGTGATCAGCTGAAACAAGTCACCTCCATGCTGCAGCAACTACTAGCTAACCAGAAATAGCAACAGATTCCTGAGGCTGTCCCTGCAGTTTCTATTGCTCCGGCTTGTATTCTCGCTGCTGAACCAAGACTACGGCTGTCCATGCCCAGCAAGTACGTTGGGGACTCCAAGATGTGCAGGAGCTTTATTACTCAGTGCTCCCTGCACAGAGAACTTATGCCTTCCCAGTTCATCACGGAGTGATCTAAGGTGGCCTTCATAATCAGCCTTTTCTCCGGGAAAGCCTTGGCCTGGGCTACTCCCCTCTGCAATAAAAATGTAAAGGGGTCTGAATACTTTCTGTACCCACTATATGTTAACTTAGTTGCTTTTACATAAAATACATGGATTTAATCAAACATCTGCTATGGGTTATGTCTTTTTCTCAATGAAGTATTCTAGTAAACATAAAAAATCAATGCAGTGCAAAAAAAACCACAAGTATTTCAATAAATATGTACTCAATCCACACTCACCGGCCACTTTATTAGGTACACCATGCTAGTAACGGGTTGGACCCCCCCTTTGCCTTCAGAACTGCCTCAATTCTTTGTGGCATAGATTCAACAAGGTGCTGGAAGCATTCCTCAGAGATTTTAGTCCATATTGACATGATGGCATCACACAGTTGCCGCAGATTTGTCGGCTGCACATCCAAGATGCGAATCTCCCGTTCCACTACATCCCAAAGATGCTCTATTGGATTGAGATCTGGTGACTGTGAAGGCCATTTGAGTACAGTGAACTCATTGTCATGTTCAAGAATCCAGTCTGAGAGGATTCCAGCTTTATGACATGGCGCATTATCCTGCTGAAAGTAGCCATCAGATGTTGGGTACATTGTGGTCATAAAGGGAGGGACATGGTCAGCAACAATACTCAGGTAGGCTGTGGCATTGCAACGATGCTCAATTGGTACCAAGGGGCCCAAAGAGTGCCAAGAAAATATTCCCCACACCATGACACCACCACCACCAGCCTGAACCGTTGATACAAGGCTGGATGGATCCATGCTTTCATGTTGTTGACGCCAAATTCTGACCCTACCATCCGAATCTCGCAGCAGAAATCAAGACTCATCAGACCAGGCAACATTTTTCCAATCTTCTACTGTCCAATTTCGATGAGCTTGTGCAAATTGTAGCCTCAGTTTCCTGTTCTTAGCTGAAAGGAGTGGCACCCGTGTGGTCTTCTCTGCTTCGTAGCCCATCTGCCTCAAGTTCGGACGTACTGTGCGTTCAGAGATGCTTTCTGCCTACCTACCTTGGTTGTAACGGGTGGCGATTTAAGTCACTGTTGTCCTTTCTATCGCTCGACCAGTCTGCCCATTCTCCTCTGACCTCTGGCATCAACAAGCATTTCCGCCCAAAACTGCCGCTCACTGGATGTTTTTTTTTTTCGGACGCATTCTCTGTAAACCCTAGAGATGGTTGTGCTGAAAATCCAGTAGATCAGCAGTTTCTGAAATACTCAGACCAGCCCTTCTGGCACCAACACCATGCCACATTCAAAGGCACTCAAATCACCTTTCCTTCCCCATACTGATGCTCGGTTTGAACTGCAGGAGATTGTCTTGACCATGTCTACCCTAAATGCCCTGAGTTGCCGCCATTGATTGGCTGATTAGAAATTAAGTGTTAACGAGCAGTTGGACAGGTGTACCTAATAAAGTGGCCGGTGAGTTTATATGAATACAGGAAATGTGCTGATTACACAACACATTGAAATAGGCAACTTTGAATTCAACTGTTTTTCTCAATTCACTGTTTTCACATTTTTAGTAGGAACTGTCATCTGATTAATGGGAAGGTCATTTATTTTAATACATGCAGAGTTTTAGTGTTTTATACTAACTTGTTGAGTCCATAAAGCTGTAGGCTAAGTATACAGTCATGGCCAAAAGTTTAGAGAATGACACAAATATTATATTTTCACATTATGTTGCCCCTCTGTTTTTGTGTGTTTTTCAGATGTTTTTTATCACATACAGAAATACAGTGCAATCAATTGAGTAATCTCCCTGGCATGCTCTCATCACTGCTGACCAAATCAATGCTTGCATTTTGTCACAATTTGTTGTTTTTTTGTTGTCCACCGTCTCTTGATGATTGACCACAAGTTTCTCAATGGGATTTAGATTGGGGAGTTTCCAGGCATGGACCCAAATCTCTGTTTTTTTTTTCTGACCATATAGTTATCACCTTTGCTTATGGCAAGTGCTCCATCATGCTGGAAAAGACATTGTTGATCACCTGTCACCTGCTCCCTGCTCTTGGGCAGTGGGAGAATTTGCTCTTGGGGGACATCCGCTACCATTCTTTATTCATGGATTGTTTTTTAGGCAAGACTGTGAGAGAGCAATTCCCTGCGCGAAGCAACCACACACATGAATGGTTGCAGGATGCTTTACAGTTGGCATGAGACAAGAGTAGTAATACTGCTCACCTTGTCTTCTCCGAACAAGCTGTTTTCCAGATGTTCCAAACAATCGAAGGGATTCCTAGAAAAATACTTACCCGACATTACTACACCACCCCATTCCTCAACAGTCCACTCCCTGTAACTTTGCAGAATTCGTCTGTCCCTATTTTTTTCTTCTGGAGAGTAGTAGCTTCTTTGCTGCCCTCCTTGACACCAGACCTTGCTCCAAGAGTCTCTGCCTCACAGTGCGTGCAGATGCACTCACACCTGCCGCTGCCATTGTCCTGAGCAAACTCTGCCTGCTGATAGCCCGATCACGGAAGCGAAAACACTTTTAAGAGATGGTCTTGGCGCTTGCTGGTCCTTCTTGGGCACCCTGGAGAAACTCCTCCTTGAATTCCTTGATGATGCAATAGATTGTTGATTGAGTTGCAATCTTCTAGCTCGATTACTCTTCCCTGTTTTTCCCAGTTTTGTGAAGTGCAATGATGACTGCACATGTTTCTTTAGAGATACCTATGGTTAACAGAAGAGAAACATGATCCAAGCACCAACCTCCTTTTAAAGTGTCCAGTGGTGTGATTCTTTCTTCATCATGACAGACTGATCACCAGCCTTGGTCCTCATCAACACCCACACCTGTGTTAATGGTGCAATCACTGAAACAATGTTAGCCCCTTTTAAGGCAAGCCTGTATAATTTCAAATGTTTTGGGGGAAAAAGTTCTTTTCTATGCAAATTTGCCTTTCAATTAATGCTGTTTAAGCTGATCACTCTTTATAACATTCTTGATTTATGCAAATTGCCATTTAAAACCTGATGCATACACTTGTAAAAATTAACATTTGTATATTCTCAAAACTTTTTGACGGTGACTGTAGCTTACACGCCAAGGAAACCCAAAAAGTCATTGTGGGAATTTTTACAGGGCCTCTGAAGCCCTTATAATTTGCAAATGTTATTTTATTGCTACCAACTTGCAATTTCTCCCCAAACCGCCAGTGGGGCGTGAGAGGGGCGGGGCACGGCCACAGGGACGTGTGCACTCGCTGCGCCTGCAAATTTTAACATGTGAAAAGTCACCGGCTGTGTTTTATTTCTACATTAGGCCATGATGAGCGCGGCACAGAAGATTCTTGATGTCGTCGGCTTTACCAGAGCAGCGGCAGGGCGTATGATAAATAACCCCATTATATCAGAAAATGTGAATAATTAATTGAAAACCCAGCAAAGCTTCCTAACTGTTTTAACCGCTTACCGAGATTGAGTACGAAACAACATCCCAATTCTGGCACCAGCTGTTGAACAGAGCACTTGCCATAAGCCTGAAGTGTCACTGTATAATAAAGCTGACCCACCGCCCTCTAACACCTGCGATTGGAGATTCCTCCATTGCGGGTGTTAACTCCTTTCCACGCCGTGACACGCAGTAAGGGGCTGCTCTAGTCAGACCCCCCTTGCGAGGCTTACCGGGGGTTGAATCCTAGCTCCGATAGCAGCCCCGGGGTTTGCCATGCCCCTGGGCTGCTCGATATCCCACACGAGCGGGTCCTGCCTTAGTTAAAAAGGGAGGTAAAAAAAGGTTAAGAGATTAAACGGGTGAATAGAGCGTAGGCAAAAATTTCAGGAAGTGATTCTACAACTGATGACACGCATATACGTTACATGCATGTAACCTGGTAGGTGAAGAAAGCATCGCTTGATAGCAACTGTAAAAAAAACAATATTCTATTATCATTTTAATAAGTCTTATTTAGAAATGAATTAATTAAAGTGAAGTCCCCAAACGCAATATTCCCTAACACTTTAATAAAGTAAAAAAAAAGTCACAAAAACCCCCACATATTGGTATTGCTGCGACCGACACAATCTGTACATAAATCAGTAACATTACTGGACCCCTCGGTGAAAGTGGTAAAAATAAAAACTTGAAATCAAAAACAAACTCCTATACAAAATTTTTTCAAAAACTGTTTAGAAAGTTATGTGGCCCCATGTCCACTGAAAAGGACAACTCAACACGTACAAAATAAGCCTTAAAACAGCTCTATCAAACAAGAATATTACCCAGTTTGGCGACCAAACCGCTGTGTATTCACGGCGCGGGCGGGTCGCTCTGCATGGGAGGGCTCACGGGCTGAGCCCTCTCCATAGCATAAGTTTTTGGCTGCCCCATAACATCCGCAAAAATGAAAGGATGATAAAAACATGTCAACATAAAGCAGACTTTGGTAAATGTTATTTTATCATTTTCACCAAATTCTGTTTTTTCATAAATAAATGCAAAACATACCCCCAAACTTTTTTCATCTATCATGAAGTACAAACTGTCCCGAAAACAATTTCAAAATCACTTGGAAGTGTTAAGCGTTCCAAAGTTATAACCCATTATGGTGACACAGGTAGATTTTAAAAAATGGGCCGTGTCGGAAAGGTGCAACGTGCTTTGTCAGTAGGGGTTTAAAGGCCCTAGTCCGGTTCATTAGGCAATGAAACATAGGGAAGACGCTGATTGCGACTTTGACAGAAGCAGTCAAGTAGTCAATTTGCATTACCAGACTATAGTTAGTGATAGGAAGGGTGTCTGGTTTTCCCTTGCCACCAATCCTCATTAAATAGTGGGTCTGAATGCCCACAGTGTCTTTAAAACCACAGTGAGTGGAAGGGTTGGGGTTTTTTTTTTTTTCCATTTCTTCTTTAATGCAAAGAGAATAGGTGGGTCTAAACACCCAGAACACCTTTAACTCAATGAGAGGAAGTTTTTTTTTTTTCCCTTGCTTCTTTTATCAATGCGAGATGAAAGATAACTGGGTCTGAATAGAGGCACGCAAAGCCTCTCTGCAGGCACCGTACCATCTCCCCAGTCCTCATAAAGTCGGAGCTCCGGCTCTGTCCATTGCAGGATGAAGCTGTCAGTCCCGCCCCTCCTCCTCTTCAGCCCGGGAAACAGGGGGAAGAGAACGGAGTGAGGGCAGCTCACAGAACAGAGCCGACAGCAGCAGTAGGACAGAGATATGAGGTCAGGAGCTCTGGGCTGCTCACACAGCAGAGATAGGAGGTCAGGAGCTGCTGGGGCTGCTCAAACACAGACATGTGCACACTACAGAGTTCCTGGCAGGTGACACAAACTCAACTAACATACTACTTGTGTTTTAGTGTCCCAATCCCCCTTATGACATCTGTCTGTGGCCACATTGCCTGTACCGAAGTGCTCAAGGCGCCAGGAAGCCAGGACAACCCCACAGTAAGCACCCTATGTACAATGTAAGCGGGTGCTAAGCGCATCCACTGGCTGCATCATGCAGGTGATGAGCGCTGTGGAAGAGGCTGTGTTATATTGGCCATTGGACAGGCTGTCATATGGGTGATCCCAATACCTACCTGTGCTCCACCCCACAACACGACTTTGCCCTACAAAACACCTCCCAAAAATGCCACTTTTTTGCAATTTTGCAACATTATAAAATGTTATGAAAAGTGGTCAAATGGGTTAACAGCCAAAATGGTAGCACTGAAAGTGCATCTCTATCACAAAAACTTACACCACACACAGTCCTATCTCGTCAAACCAAAGTATGAAAAAGCACCCAAAAATTTGGCACCAAAAGATGGCAAATAAATGATTTTTTTTATTAGTCAGGAGTTTCATTTTGTAAATGTATACAAACATTATTAAACCATTTAATATATCTTATCCCTTGTCGTCCTGACCCACAGAAAAAAGTCTACATGTCGTTTGGGGGCACAGTGGAAGCTTGTAAAAATCAAGCCCACAGAGATATGTTCACATAGGGCATTTTTTATATACTTCCCAGTACGGATTGTGATTTAAATACCATCCCTATGAAGTGCAATTTTTTACGCAGAGCCTTCACGTGTGGAGTAAAAAATGAAAACGCAAAAACAAAAGGGGGTAAAGATGGCAATATTTGCCATGAGCAAGCTAACTTATCACAGTCCGCTAGTCCCTGCATCTACTCATGACTGCTTTCACTGTATTGGGGGTATGCTATCAAGTAAATAAGCGTTAATTTCCTCAATAATGGCAGTAATATGAATATCAGCACTATATTTGGTATACATAGTTGGTAACAATTGGCCTTTCTATAGTCTTTAATTACCAGAATTATCTATTTATGTGGTTGTAAAGTGGTCGCATCATATGGCAGTATTATTTGTCTTATTGTTAGTTGGTATTGTGCACCATTGGGCTACATTTCTGTGTTGGCACCATCACGATAGAAACATTTGGATTTGGTTTTTGCAGTTTGGGCACCTCGTCTCTCAAAGTTTCACCATCACTGGGATAGGGCAATAATTTGCTGATTGGTGTGGATCTCATTGCTGAGATTCCCACAGATCATGAGAACGAGGGGTCCAATTGGGGGGTCCCGAATTGACTTCGGCTGACCCTTTCGTGGCTGTCCAAGTCACCTTTATTATCAAACTCTGAATTTCAAAATGATTTCTTATTCCATTTATTAAGCCAGCTGCACTGGAGTCGCAGAACCTAACATGGATGAAGGTAAAGTATCACATTTGTGTTCCTTCTCATTGCTTTTAGACACATGCATAATCTATATACATTTTATAACTTTTTCATCGCAGATGCCAACCAGTGCTGTCGGAGTATCAATAAACCTTTCGATATTTTAACATTCAAGCTTGATTTTGATATACTACAAAATTATCATAGCAAAACTGTATTTACTTTTGTAGTTAAATTAAGATTCCTAGTTCATTTTTTGACAAATGTCTTTGAGAGAATCACTGAATTGTTTTCACCCAGCCAATACTATTTCTTCTTCTAGCTGATCTATTTACACTTGAGATTTTATTGCATTTTGGAAGCTGTGGCCCCATGTTTGCACCCTCCATCTGTTGCTGTAACGTTATGTAATCGTTTTACAAACCTGCTTTGTCCTTACAGTATATGTTTCCAGTGGCAATCACTGAATCCTGCTTTTTTATGGTATACCAGTAAGTTGTTTTTTTGGCTTCAATAACAAGAGGATAATCTGTGAGCCAATATTTTCTGCCTCATTTTGCAGACTGTAATGCTAAGAGAGTTGTCAGGAATTTTACTACCCATATATATTTCGAGCTGAGGTACCTAATTTAATAAAAACTTGGAAAGGCGTATTGAACTCGAGTCTAGTCCAATGGGTGGGAAATGCAGCCTTACGATCATCTAATAAAATGTCCAGCAGAGTGCCTCCCTTACTGTAATGTCCAGCAGAGTGCCCCCATTCCTGTAATGTTCAGCAAAATGCCCCTTTTACTGTAATGTCCAGCAGAGTGCCCATATTAATAAAATGTCCAGCAGAGTGCCCCCATTACTGTAATGTCCAGCAGAGTGCCCCCATTCCTGTAATGTTCAGCAAAGGGCCCCCCCTTTACTGTAATGTCCAGCAAGTGCCCATATTATAAAATGGCCAGCAGAGAGCCCCTTAAAAAAAATAAACTTAGCATATCAAAATCTCCACGGGCACCAATTTACCTTTTATGTTTTGTGTAGGAGAATTGGAATACATTTTTATATCTGTTTGAACATTCTACACTAAGATGGAGCGAGCCTACAATGCTCGTTTACTCGTTAATTCGAGAGAACTTTTCCCAGATGCTCGAGTGCTCGTTTCGATTCAACGAGCCCCATTGAAGTCCAATGGAGACTCGAGCCTTTTTCCAGGTGACCAGGCTCTGCACGGGAATCTTGGCCAACACACCTGGGAACCCAGAAAAGGATGTAACACCCGGAAATGGGACATGAAACAGCAGGGAGCATGCATGGGATGCCTCTGAGCGCTGCTTAATCGCACCATTATGCCAAAAGTATGGGCAACAGCTGACCATACAAGTGACAGAATGAGGCTATAGATAGCATCTAAAACATGCAATAATTGACCCTGACACTATAGGGGGGGACTGCAATGCAGAGGAGCGGCAGCAGCGGCAGGCTAGAGAGTGGCATGGCTACATACCCTAAATGGAGCTCAGGCTAAACCAATGGGTGGCAGAGAGGAACCAAGGAGGTGAGCAAATCGCTCAAATACTATCGGTAAATGATAAAGTTTGCCAGTATATTTTTGTGGATTACACAGCAGGGTGGCTACAAAGTTACATGGAAGCCATGAAAACAATCCAAAATTCTGCCTGCACAACAGCAGCTCGTTGATAAGGGGGGACGCATGTATGGAGGTCAGTGAACTAGTATTAGATTCAAGGTGCTGGCAGTTAAAACTATGTAGTTGGATCTTGGCATGGAGCTGAGCGCTCCGCTGCCATGCGATCTTTCGCACATCCAAGCCCCTTGTCTCTAGGCTACTCCCCAAACAGCACTTCTAAGAACCTTGTTGTTTTGGAGGAAAAAAGAGAGTACCACTGACTCACCGTAGGGCGCGGACACTGCACTTCCCATACAATATACCATACCCTTAATTCAGGAAAAAATTGGATATTTTAATCGATAAAAAAATACTACAAATTAGGTGTCCAAACGTACGCGTTTCGGGTGTGCAAACACCCTTTCTCAAACCAAAGACATAATGTACCAAGTAACACATGACATTCATATATAGTGGTAGGAGACATCAAGTGGCTTACGTGTTTGCCTGCCGTTCGGCTCAAGTTTCCGGGTTCACATGTCCGAAGAAGCCGCGACGGCAATGCACTACACGGGACAAGGTTCTCATAGGTCTCATTTGGGTTTGCCACTGGGTCGCCGTAATGTTTGGACAACCGGCAAGACCATTGTAACTCTCCACGCGATGGGTCAGTATTAGTAAACATAATTTTGGGAGAACACCCAAAAGAAAGGCGCAAATTGAGCACTAGTAAACAGAGGATATTAAAAATGGTGCATTAGAATTAAACATTGTTAGTGAGACAATTGTTAATCGCAGCAACAAGAAACGGATCCAGTATACAGTAACAGTTATATATAAAATAGATTTTAAGGATTATAAGATTTGTAAACTAATAGGGATCATAGATTATTGGATGATATCCTGGGGGAGATGGTAACCCAGACTTGCTCAATAAATTCATAATAGTTCATGGTCTAGCAGTAGAAGTAACTCGGACTGAACTCCAATATTATGAAAGAAAATATAATAATATAAATTCGATAAATATCAATATATCCATCTTATAAAACCATTGTCTCAAAACTCGATTTTATAATAAAATGATACCATTACCCAAAATACTTTCAAAAATGAATACTTACACTTTTAACCACAATACCAAGTATTTTGGTAATGGTATCATGTTATTATAAATCGTTTTTATACAGTTTTTTATATATTTTATATATTTATATGTAATATATTTAGAATTAGATATTTTTCTTTCATTATTATTGGGTCAGTCCCTATTACTTCTACTCTAGAACCATGAACTACTTATGAATTTAGAGCAATCTGGGTAACATCTCCCCAATATCATCCAATAGCGATGATACTAATTAGTTTTCACATCTTATCCCTTAAATATCTAGTTTTATATAACTGTTATGTATCGGCGCCGTTTCTGCTAAATATCAATTGTCTCACTAACAATGTATCGTACTTCAACCAATTTTTAATCTCCTCCTGTTTCGATTGCTTCAAGTTGCGCCTTGCTTTGTTCTCCCAATTATGTTTACAATACTTACCCTCATGCGCGTGACGTTCCATGGTATGCCGGTCAAACATCCGGGCCGCCCCAGTGGCAACTGCTCTGGCGCACTTTGTGGCATTGCCGTTCGCGGCTTTCGGCAATTGAACCCGGAACTGAGCCTAACGGCATGCAAACACGTAAGTCCACTTGATTTCTCCCTACACTATTATGAATGTCATTGTGTTACTTGTACATTGTCCTTGTTTGAGAAGGGTGTTTGCCACACGGTCGGCTAACGCGTCACGTTTGGACACATAATATTGTATGTATTTTTTAACGATTAAATATCCCATTTTTTCCTGGATTAAGGGGTATTGTATATTGTATTGGGAAGTGCACTGCAGCGCCCTACGTGAGTCAGAGGTACTCTCTTTTTTTCCTCAAATATATTGTTTACCGGACCCCCAGGCGTTGCCGGTTATCCTTAACTGTGGGAGTCTGCACACGGGCAGTGTACACAACACCCTAAAACAATACCCTCAACAAACGTTCTCCGGAATCACAATAAGAAAAGAACCCTTAATATATTATAATTCTCCGAGCACATTTACCAGAAACCTTCAGGTAGCATCCTCCGCCTATCATACATTTGTGTTGGATATTCCAGACGTTATTACCCCGAGGCGCCGTCCCTCTGTTGGTGTTCTCTCCATCTTTTTCGATATTTCAAGCATAAGAACCTTTTTTGTATAAGATCCAATGTCGTAGCGTTCTTATAAGTCTGGGATATGGCGGGTGAGGGGAATGTAAACATCTGGCGTCAAGAGCGCTGAAATAATATCCGTACATGAAAAAAGGTTTCCAGTATATGTTGTGCTTTACACATCACGGTGGCGACAAAGTTAACAAGTTTGATGTGGAATGCCCTGTAAGAGCTTTTGGTGGGCGGATGTTACCTTTTTTGATCACCTAGGCTGCAGCAGTTTGAGCACCGCCTGCTGTCGCTTAGCGACGGCAACTGCTGCTGTGCCTAGAGCTAGTGTGGCGTCGGGAGGACTTTTTCGCGCCATTCCCGCAACTTATGTGTAATGTCATTGATTATTATTAGTCTGTCTTATTTTTTGTCTCGATCTGGCTTCATAGTAGCTGAAACCCTGGACCGAGGTAGTCCCACCCAGGCCATCCTCTGCGTACGGCCCCCAGTAACGTGAACCAGTGCCGCCAGGTCAGACTCGGTCCCAGCCTGCACCAAGTTAAGTGTAGGTAGCTTCTTTATCAGGTTGGAATTGGCGGGTGAGGGGAATTGTCAACGATGCGCAAGAAGCGCTGAAATAATATCCGTAAATGGTAAAATTTTGCCAGTATATTTTGAGGATTACACAGCATGGTGGCGACAAAGTTAACAAGTTTTGGTGTGAAGCCATGAAACGAACCCAAAAATTCTGCCTGACACAGCACGGGTTTGATCAGGCGCCATGTTATGGGGCAGTGACTAGTATAGATTACAAGGTGCTGCAGTTCAAACTATGTTAGTTTGGTTCTTGGCATGGAGCTGGCGCTCCGCTGCCAGGCGAGCTTTTTTCGCCAATCCAGCCCCTTCTCTAGGCTACTCCCCAAACAGCACGTCTAAGAACCTTTTGTATAATATCATTGTAGTAGCTTTCTTATAGTTTAGGATTGGCGGGTGAGGGGAATGTAAACAGCTGCCAAGAAGCGCTGAAATCTATCCGTAAATGGTAAAAAGTTTTGCCATTGTATTTTTTTATAACACTGCAGGTGGCGACAAGTTAACAACTTCTGTGGAATCCATTAAAACAACCCAAATTTCGGCCTGACACCGGTCCTCGTTTGATAAGGGACGATGTATGGAGGCATCTATATTGACGACTTTTGGAGGAGCAATGGAGACAACGTGTGGGCGGCTTTATGGAGAACAATCATGTGGGATATTGCCTGTAATGTGGCAGTCCAAAAAGTTTTCAAAAAAAACCAGAGAGCAGTAGGTGGGCCCTCCATAAAAATGGAATAGATTGGAGTGCCTGTAATGTGGCAGTCCGAAAAAAGTTTTCAAACCAGAGGAGCAGGTAGGTGCCCTCCATAAAATGGATAGATGAGTGCCTGTATGTGGCAGTCCAAAAAAGTTTTTCAAACCAGAGGGCTGCAGGTATTGGCCCTCCATAAAATGGATATATTGAGTGCGGGTCTGAGAGCTGGGGTATGTTGCAGTCCAAAACAATTTTTCAAACCAGAGGAGCAGTAGGTGGACCTCCATAAAATGTAATAGATTGAGTGCTGTATGTTGGCAGTCCCAAAACAGTTTTTCAAACCAGAGGAGCAGGAGGAAGGTTGGCCCTCCAGAAAAATGAATAGATTGAGTGCCTGTATGTGGCATCCAAAAAAAAGTTTTCAAACCAGAGGGCGGTAGGTGGCCCTCCAAAGAAAAATGGAATAGATTGAGTGCCTGTATGTGGCAGTCCAAAAAAGATTTTTAAACCGAGGATCAGGTAGGTGGCCCTCCAGAAAAATGGAATAGATTGAGTGCCTGTATGTGCTTCAAAAAAAGGTTTCAACCAGAGGCGCAGGTAGTGGGCCCTCCAGAAAAATGGAATAGATTGATGCCTGTGTGGCCAGTCCAAAAAGTTTTCAACCAGAGAGCAGGAGGTGGCCCTCCAGAAAAAATTGAATAATATTTAGTGCCTGTAGTGGCACTCCCCAAAAATTGTTTACAACCGAGGACCCGGGTCGGTGGCCTCCTAAAAATGAAATGCATAAAGTACTATAGCTATAGCCATTGGGCCCTGTCAAAAAATAGCCCAGTTTCCGCTGCGTTACTGTACAAGAGGAAGAAGGAGGAAACTGAGAGGGTAGAGTGGATAAAATATTCAGGTTGAGCTTCCTTCACCTGGTGGAGATTGCAATAGGAGAAATCCATGCTTATTCATCTTGAAAGCGTCAGCCTGTCAGCGCTGTCAGTCGACAGGCGTGTACGCTTATCGGATATGATGCCACCGCTGCACTGAAAACCCGCTCGTCGACAATCATGCTAGCGGCAGGGCAGGCAGAACTTTCAAGCGTACAGCGCCATTTCGTGCCACATGCCAGCTTTGAACCCTAGTTGTAGGGAGCTGTGTGATCATTTAGGACGAAATGGGGGTATGGTCGCTACGTACTCCTACCATCTTTCTTTCTGTACAGATCAGCCCTACTCTGCCGAGACTGTGGACAGGTGACAGTGTCTTGCTGGGGTGACATCAAGCTGGCAAAAGCCTTGTAAAGCGTAACCCTTGCCAGTGGCTGACAACTGCCTTCTCTCGCTACTATCCCGTCTCTACTTGTCCCTGCAGCACTACTCACCGTCTTCTCTCAGCGTCTAGTCTCCCTTGTAACTGACTTTTTCACACTCTTTTCCCACCGTTTACCTCTTGTCATTACCTTCAATTTCCTCGGTAGATTCTCGTGATCGCCCTCGTCTTTCCTCTGTCTCGTTGATGAGAGTGGAAAGATTTTGCTTGTACCGTGGGTCCAGGAGAGTGACCACCCAGTAATCGGTGTGGCAATAAATTCTTGAACGCGAGGGCCACGGATAGGCAGCCTAGCATGAAATTCGCCATATGCGCCAGAGACCAACCGTAAGCATTCACTCCCCTCACTGGCCTGACTGTCCATATTCCTTCCGATCTCCTCCCCCTCGTTTCTTTCTTCCCCATGACCCCTGCTCAAGAGCCACAGTGAAGGACTCAACAATGTTCCCCTCTTGTTGTCTCGCCAACGATTCTCCTCCTCTTCCAACTCATCCTCCTCCTCACCGTCCCCTCACCCCATCCCCTATATTCGTCTTTATCCACTCCCCTAGGATCTGTTTGCTTTGGCTATCAACACGGGAATCTCTCCCCCGTCTCTTGTGAGGAGCGCAAAGCTTCCGACTTCATGCTGACCAGAGAGTTTTTCAAGCAGACCCATCCTCGGGATTGTGAGGCTGATTATGGTCTGCAATCTCCACTGACCACTTGTTGACTCCTCATGTTACTCAGACAACCTTACATATATCAGACATCCACGTTCCCATTACATATCCTCCATTGTAGACTTAGGAAGCTTACTGACCTGACTATCCAGTTCTGGTGAAGTTGACATCTTGGCATCTACAATCGCTCGGCGCTGCTGTAACTCTGGATAACATTGTCAGTGTTGCATTCACCTCGTGGGCGAAGTCGCACCAACGTCGGTGAGCATGCAGTTGGGGCGTCGCTGCGCTGCCCTTAGAGTGGCAGCATCTGTGCTGACGTCCTGACTGCGCACAGAATCGCGCACCTTCGGATCAAATAGACATATTGGTGTATGTCTTGAGGAAACGCTGACTATCAGATTTAACACATGGGCCAGCATGGCACATGTGTCAGTCCTGCCGATTGCAGAGCCGCACCCGGGAGAAGCTTTTCCGTATCCTGTTTAGTCACCCACACCCATAGTCCTTTCTTCATTTTCCTAACTTTTCCATCCACGATGTTTGGCGGGTTCTGCCTCGTCTTTCTCCTTTGCTTCCCTGTTGCCTTCTTGTCTTCAAGTTTGACAGTGTGTGTGCCTTTTATCGCTATGCTCCAGTTTGAGCCCGCTGCTGTTCCCTTATCGACGCCAACTGCTGCTGTTCCTATAGCTAACCGACTTATGTCTCCAGATGCCCACAGTATGTTCTTTCTGATTATTCCGGTTTGTATTTGGTTTTACGGAGGACGAGAAGGCATAGTGGGGGCCTGAACACCTGGGACCCGAGGTAGTGGGCCCCCCCCGCAAATCCTTCGGCGTCGGCAGTATAATGACCAGCCCGCAGGGACGCCCCAGGCGTTGCCGGTTATACCTGACTGTGGGAGCTGCACGGGCAGTGTACACCCTAAAACATACCCCAACAACGTTCTCCGGATCACAATAAGAAAAGGAACCTCTTAATATATTATATTCTACGAGCACATTTACAAGAAACCTTCAGGTGAGCACCTCCGCCTAATCATACATTTGTGTTGGATATACCAGACGTTATTACCCGAGGCGCCGTCCTCTGTTGCCATTTCCTCCTCCTCCAACTCCTCTTCTTCTGCCCATACACGCTCAACAGTGAAGGACTCAACAATGGTCCCCTCTTGTGTCTCGCCAACATTCTCCTCCTCTTCCTCCTCATCCTCCTCCACCTCCACCTCCTCCGATATGCGCTGAGAAACAGACCTAAGGGTGCTTTGGCTATCAACAAGGGAATCTTCTTCCCCCGTCTCTTGTCTGCAAAATAATTCCTATCAAGGTCGATAGTATAACATTACAGAGGAATTTTTGGAAGCTGGAGGAATGGGTGGAGAAATGGTTGATGAGGTTTAATTATAGAAAAATGTCTGGTTATGCGCATGGGTCGTGGAAACAAAAAGTACAAAAAAAGACTTGGGGGTATTGGTGGTGTCAGGGAAATATCCCTTTATCTCGATGTGATGTGTGGTTCCAAATCATTGTATAGTACGAGCTGCTCGGTGAATCACTCAGACCTTCACATGTTTGAGAGAATTCCAATTTATTTAGGTTGCAGACAGTTTTTATAGGTTCTCGGGACAAAGGAACCTACTGACCATACCCCCAATAGGATGTAACTGAAAGATGATCTATGTACACGTGGGGGGGGGGATGGTGCTACTCACAGGGATCTTTGTATATATACATGATAGAAGAACAGATTCAAAAATGGATTAGATTCCCTCACAATTAATGTTAGAAAAAAGCCAACTAAGGAGAGTCCTCATTACAATGTTCAAATACCTGAATGGGCAGTGGAAGGATTTCTTCAAAGATCTTTTTATACTTAAGCCTATGGCCAAGACAAGGGGACATCCTCTACGCCTAGAGAAGAGGAGATTCTACCATCGCCATTTTTCCTGAAAGAGAAGGGAAACTATAAAACTCTGCCACAGGGGGTTGTTCTTCTTTGCTTTATTCATATTCTCTAGATACATACCAGGGGAGAGGGAACGTGCTGTAGTGCTTTAAAAACTAAGCGACAGCCATTTGAACAGGCACTTCTTCCAGTTTGAACAAGCAATGCGTGAGTGCCTTTTCATTTGGATGTTTTGTAGCTCTTTTTATTGAAAATAGAGCACCACCCAAATTGTTACACCATGCCACCGCCATGTGTTGCAACAGAATAATGCTGGAAGGGTATTTTCTTAAAAGACATTGGGGGTCATTTACTAAGGGCCCAAATCGCATTTTACGTCACGTTACCCGAATTTTACCGTTTTGCGCAGATTTTCCCTGAATTGCCCTGGGATTTTGGCGCATGCGATCGGATTGTGGCCCATCGGCCTGGCTTGATTGTTACCTGCACCTGGCCTGGCTTGGTGAACTTCAGTGAACTCCGACAGAATTCAGCGCGGAAGAGGAATTCTACCATCTGCCATTTTCCTGAAGAGAAGGGAAACGTAAAACTCTTCCGCAGGGGTTGTCTTGGGGGAAACTTTGTATATATCAAGAGATCGCTGGTGCCTTTTCGCATATCACAGCATCCCCACGGTACTAAATACAAATGGTTTTCCCCCCCCACCCCCCCGGTAGGTTTGTTTACTTTAATGGATCTTTATGTAAGTCGGAACTGGAGATGTGATCAGTGGAGATCCCAGCCAAACGTGTTGTTGGGGCTCGGTGAACAGGGGGAGTGGAAAATGCTGTTGGTCATAAAACCAGGAATAAACACATCTAGCGTCAGTAGACACCTACAGGCCGTATGTGCCCATCCTCCCACCTTTTGATACACTGTTACAGTCGGTGTTATTGTATGTCTAGGACAAAGTACATACCTTAACCACTAATCCAGAGGTCCGTTTGTACTAGGGGTCTATTGTAAGGCGAGTGTCTTAAGTAGGGGACCGCCTGATAGCAGAGTAAGGCAAGTAGAAAAGTAATGGCAAAAATTGTGGTGCTATTTCACGCTGGGAATTACCAACTCTCAAAAAAAGCGGGACATAGTAATAATTACGGTTACTTTATGCCTAATATATGAGTAGAAAATAAATAAGGGTCCTTAATAATACATCAGGTAAAAATTAAGTTGCTTCCTGGTGCACGTTTCTGTCTGGCTACCAAACCCTTAAATAAGGGCTAGTTGTCGCATCGGATAAGCTTTCATTTTCTGGACCCCCACACATGTGTGGTGTCTATCTGTTCCCTGATATGATAATAGGGCGTCGCAGTACACAACATAAGTCCCACAATGGTATCTTCAGCATTGTAGGCATTGGTCTCCAGCCTCGTATGATAAGCTCATATACGACTGTAAATGTATAAGGTTTTGTGTATATATATGTGTTCATTCCATGTGGTAGCCTGTCACCATTATCTCCTTTGCGCCAACATAAGCTGTGCCGGAAGGGCCAATTAAGGGCGAGAGAATTGGGTTGGGTAGGCCGACAAGCCAGGGGACAGGAGTTATATATGTCCTAGACAAACTTTGTGGCCAGAAGCCGAAGGCAGGAGAGCGGCGTAACCTAGGAGGGAACTTCCTAGCTACTCTCGGTGTACTCCACCAAGTCCCACCCCCATACACTAACGACAAGCCCTCCGGTGCGCCCCGTCCAGTGTAGACAACCTGGAGCCAGCACACACAACACAACAATTGGGATCCCAGTCTTACTGCGGGTATACAAACCAACTTGCAATGCCGCCTGCGTCTAGCAAAGATTATAAGCTTCAAATGCAGGCGCAGGCGACAAGGGAAGATTGAAGACAATCCAGCAGGGTGTGCAGCTTATGACACGGGGCATGTATAGCAGGGGAGGGCAACAATCCGCTGGGGGGCTAAAGAAAGAGCAGCGGGGCTGGGAAGCACATACCCCAGCAGGAAGAAACTCGGTAGGCCATCGATAACAGAAGGAAATAGGCTGACTTTGGAGAGGAACACATGGAGGACAGCTACAGGGCACTGACCCAAAGGGGACGCTTGGGGCGCGGCGCCGACGGGGCTGGGGAGCAAGGGTCCTGGGAACAACACTCCGTAGGGCAGGGAATCCTCAGCCAAAATTTTATTATGTATGGGTGCTTTGGACATCAAAGGGCATGTTAGATATTGTCGGAAAAAGGCGGATAGGGGCGGGGCCAGGAGAAGAGAAAAGAACCGTACCCAAGGGATTTCAGAGAGCCAGGACATGACAAGGGATTGGGCAAGGGAAAAGGAAGGCACGGAGAGTGCTAAGCTGCCGGGAAAATTTCGTAGCAGAGGTTGTAAGTTTAGCAGGTTACTGGGGTGTCTGGTTACAGCGTAGGAACCGGCAAAAGCACTACCAAAGAAAAATGTGTTGGTCCTGTGAGGTGTTAAAGGCGTTGATGGATTAATATATGACAACAAAGGGGCACATGTCAGATCTTTTTATGACAAGCAGTGCAACAATGGCACACTTTCGCGTCCCCCACCTTAGCCCTTAATACAAGCTGATAGGGATTAACTCCTGGGAGATGTGAACCCCACGTTCCACTGTTTCACGTAGACTTTGTGCAACGAGGACTCGTATAAAGGTTTCCCTCCCACAACCTGAAAAGGGTAGATGGGGCAACTGATCGTTTTCAGTTAGGGAATTGTGCTCCATCCCAGCCAAAGGTCAATAATTTCTGGGGCAAGTAGCGTGGTAAACGCACAATTGGTCCCTGAATAGGAGTGTCGTATCACTGATTTCGTAATGTAAACATCAGCCAATGGGATTCCTTATACAATCTTTGGTCAGAAGAGAGCAAGCTTTCAATACATAGTCAGGCATGATTCTGAGTTTCAGTATATTACTGTTATAAAAATAAATCATGTCATAAGTCATATGGAATCTTCCCTTCGATTGGGGCCCTGACAAAAAATGGCTTTCATTGCTGATAGTTGTTGTAATTGCACTGGATGTGTGTTTTCTCATAAATGTACTATATTCGCTTTTGTGTATTATAATTTGTAGTGTGCTCTTAAAGCCATAATACTCTTGTAACCTTATGATATCATGGGGGTGTCCCAAAATTGCAATCAATACTGGGTGTATCCTTTGATATATTACAGCAGTGTTTACTTGTAAATTCTTTAAGTTCCACGGTAGCATTTGGGCACAAAGAAAGTATTGTTGACCATCGGTTGTATCCCGGTGTGATAATAATAGTCCTTTTTCTCTAGCCTGGTGATCTGTAGCTTGGAGAAACAGGGAGTGCGCCAAGATTAAAAGTCTGGGAAGTAAGTGGAGCTTTATTTTGTGCAGAAAGACGAGTGAAGCTTGAAAGTGGGTGGAAAGAGATGTGAGAGAGGGACAACTGGCTTAATAGATCTAGTGTACACATAGCTCTTGCGGTCTTTGATAAGGGAGAAAATTAATTTTCCACTTCTCCTTTTGTCTACTTTTTTTCTTTCCACCCTTTTGTACACATTTGATTGACTTATATTGATATATCCTTAGATGTGACCGGTCCAGCCGCAGGGTGCGGCAGGGATAAGATGGGCCGGGAAGTGGAAAAATGATGTCCATAGACTGGCTGGCAAAGCTGATGTAATAAATTGTCTACTATGTATGTCTATTTTTATTGTGTAATTTTAATCTTACAATTATAAAAAAATGTAGAAAATTAAAACCTAGTTTGTTTTTACACTACAAAATGCTGGTCGGATAGATACTTAAGGCAATTTATATATGCTAATCTGGTTTTGTCTTCTGGTCTAAAATAATCCGTTATGGGACGGTCTGAGTATAACAGGTGTGATGGCAGACTCTGTGCTGATAAGCCTGTTGCCCCAAGGCATATGAAAGTGCACTGGTGTTTAATTAACCTCCATATTCTTTATACATATTTTTGTGCATTTTAAAAATTTTTTGTTCTATTGGCTAAATATGGAATTTCTACTAGGATACTCCTTGTTATTTTACCACGTTGACCACGGGATTGAGTACCTGTGTATGTACTGGTTTCTATGCACCACCAGTACACAAAAGAGTGTACGTTATAGAACCTCATGATCTCCCACCGGACGATTTCATGGACTGACATGGGGAAGATGTTGGTTCCTATTATCCTAAAGTAGGAAAACAAGTACCAATTTGGCAGCTCTGTGCAGCGCTGCGTAATCTTGGTACGATATATAAATATTATAATAATAATTAGTATTGTTACTTATGACGAGGTGGTATGAGTTAGTGTTCTTTTCAAGTACCACAGGCGGTGTAGCCAGCTGTTGAATAGAATCTGATAAATACGTTGTATTAGTGGTCTGGCTATGTTTGGATGCTGCATTATCCGGAGCGGTCTCTGCCTTCTGCCCTATCATAAAAAGTCATCGCCCATGCTTCAGCATAGGAAATAGTGATCATTATGCTTGCACAGTTTACGTCTGAAACAACATCTGGTGAAAATGAAAATTGAATAGTTTTTTTAAAATTAAAAACGTATTCTAATTTTGATACGTTCTTCGGTAATGGAAAGAATAACAATCCAGTTACTTTCTAAACATCAATTAACATTAACCCTACAACAACTCGAATGACCTTTTTTGTGGGCATATTGCACTTTGTCATTCTGGGTAAGTTAGTTCGTTTTAACGGGTAGACGGAACAGGGCATAATAATAGCTGTATGACTCCTCTTCTCATGCGTATCGAAATAATATCTGACATACAAACATTCCACGCAATTGTTTTTTCATTAAAAAACATTTACAACCATGCGACACGCATGCCTTGACAGGCGAATGTATAAAATTATTTGTTGGTTAGCATGATAATTATTTCTTTATTGGCGTCGTTGGCCAAAAAAAAACAACCGATATAAAATACTTTGAAATTGCTTATTCTGTGGCCATACTATTGGAGATATAACCTTTTAATTCCATATGATTCAAAGACATTTTTTATTAAGTTTACCGACTTATTGAGTAGCATTCGAGCTATGGCACTTTAGAAATTTTTTTATCTTAATGAACAACGTCGCGCTAGGCGCTATCTATCCCTGGACGTTGAGTACGTCCCCTGGGGCTAGAATGCTTGCGCACGGGAAGTCTATAACGTCCTGCTTCTTGCACCGGCTCACGAACGAGCCGGTACCAGGAACAGCGTGCTGTCAGCTGTCAGTCAGCTGACTAGCCCGCGCTAACATAACAAAACACCCGCGATCGGGAGCCGGCTCCGATCGCGGGTGGTAAAACCCCTTACCGCCGCGTCAAATCATGACCGCGGCGTGTAAGGGTGTTTGCCGTTGTTGATACAGGATCCCCACGCGCTTAGCGCCGGAGAGCTGATCCACTTCTGGGCAGCTCCGAGGACTGGCATGTGCCCCGAGCTGCCCGGTCCGCCATGCGCCCAGACCCCTTCCGGTCTGGCTGTAACTGCCTGGAGGCATCGGCGCAAGCCTGCTCAGACAGTTTACACTGCTCTACAATAAATAGTAGTGTAGTAGTGTATTGACTTAAACCCATTGATAAGCATCACTGGTTTAAGTTCAAGTATGTAATAAGTAAAAAGATTCAAAAATACTTTAACACTACACTTATAATAAATAAAAAATAAATACTAAAATATAAGAAGCCCCTTAAAATGTCGCTCTAGTTCTCCTGCCATAAAACACGAATAAAGTAGGAAAACACAATAAACACATAATCAAAAGCCCCGCATAGTTCGCAACTAGACGGGGCCTCCATACGGGGACTAAAACAAATCGGACTGGGACACGCACGTACCACGCGTAAAACAACCGCTAAAACGTTCCTAAAGATAATTTTTAATTCATACCTACCCATCAAAATGCTCTAAAAATTATTTAAAAAAGTGATGCACGCCGAAATAACCCACTAAAAAGAAACAGAACGCTTCTCGCAAAAATTAAGCCCCGACCAGATTTTGTCACCGAAAAATAGAAAAGTTATGCATATGAAAAGATGGTGAGCTGAAATGAGCAATGTTTCTCCAAATTGGGTTTTTATTCGTTACAATGAATAAAATACACAAAACCCCACATATTGGGTATCCCTCCCGCGTCCTACCAATCCTGCATATAACACAGAATCGTTATAGATCCGCAAAGTAACCCGATAAAAACAAAACAAAAAAAAAGCTCCAAAAAAGTCATTTGCAATTCAATTAATACCTCTATAAAATGCTCTATAAAAAAGGGATTTAAAAAAATGATTTGCACTCAAATAAGACCACTAAAAAGAGAAAACATTCCGTCGCGCAAGATAAGCCCTCTAACAGATTGTAAGGCAGAAAATAAAAGGTTATGCATATGAAGACGGTGATGATAAAATTAACGAACATTTTTGCCAAATTACTTTTTATGCAGTAAAATGGGAAAAAAATAAAAAAGCTATATCATGAGGTCTTTTTGTAATCGTGGCTGCCCTTAGAATAAAAATAATATACTATTACTTTATGGTATGGGTAAACGTGCATAAAAAAAAAACCCATAAAATCTTCCTGAAAAGTGATATTGCCTTCCCTCCCTTCCGTCCACCAACAAGAGTTAATAAATCTCACCATTAGCCTATAATTCCCCCGATTGCGACCAGAACGTGCATCTATGTGGCAAAGAAATAAGCCCCTATAGCCCCACATTAAAAAAGAAATCAAATTATGCCTTCCAAGGTGGCACATAGAAAAGCTGCTCTGAATGGGCGCCTCTTCCCTTCTATGATCCCGGCCGTTGCGCCCATACCAGGTTACACTCACAATATGAGTATCTCTGTACTCGGGAGAATTGCGGTACAACTGTTGTGGCGCTTTAGTCAGTAATCCATTGAAATTTTATTTCTAACCCAAGATGGGTTATTGTGAAAACAATTTACATTTCCATGACGCACCTCCATTTGTTTTAACCCCTATAAAACATCGTAAAGCGGTTACATACTCTTAAAAATGCTACATAATAATAGAGAAATTAGCTGTGAGTGGTTTTTTCATCGTGAGGTGTGTAGTTTACACATGGGGTATTACGAGTCTCACTATTATTTAGCCGCTCAGTTCAATAGAATGAGCTGTACTTAAATGCGGGGTTGGGTGATTTTACCAAATTGAAAAGGATACCTAAATCTGAGCTTATAACTGCTAGTAAATATGTGGAATCTAAAAACCATGCCAACATAAGGCAATACATTGGGAAAGAATTATGGATTATTGTGGGAAGCCTGACTATCTGCTCAAAGAGATTTGGAACGTGAAAAAAAGCGAATTTTTCCAATTTTTTTTTTCCAAATTTTTGTTTGTTTCTCATAATACACATAGAATTCATCCAAATTTTTAAAGACTAGTTGAAGTACAATTTTTCACTCATGAAACACAATCGAAAAATCCCCTGGAACAATCTCATAGCGGTTCCCAAGCTATAACCACGGTATAGTGACACAGTCTGATTTGAAGAATGGGGCCGCGTCCGTAAGCAATGGCGTTGTCCCTAGGTTATAAGCCTTTACTAGTACGGGTATGATAACATACACTCATAATGTCGCGACGATCTTCGATAAACATTTTGTAGGGGGGAGGTTTCTTTTTGATCGTACCAATGCTGCAATGTCTGAACAATAGTGTAATATTGTAAATAAGGTACTGAATACTTGCTGTACCCCTTAACATCAACCGATCCTTCAAGATAAAGCATTCTAACAGTGAACATTTCTAGAAAGCACAACGTATGAATAGTGCTCGGCTGTCCAGGCTAGTATAGCACCAGCTTACCCCATCCCCATCTGCAAGAGACAGAATAAATGTTTGAAAAATTCACAGAGTATGCACAAAGTCAGCGTGATCTGAGTACTGAGTACCTAAATTGTAACAGCTCAAATAAAAAAGCCACACAAGCCAACATGTATCAAATACCGGATAATATGATAACGCCAGCTCGCCCCGATTAGATCAAGTCACTTACTTGACAATAACGATACACTTTTATGCTTGGCTGTTGCTCTTATTTGTTTGGGCTTGTTCATATTTTTGGTACTAAATAATAATAACAGCTCCCCTAAAAATTCTATCTTTCTATAGTTCCTACTCTGATCACAATTTGTGGCTTTATTAACCAACAGGAGCAAGGATTGTAAAACCCCGTCAACACTGACATACTGTGTGCACCATTAGAGCATACCAAACCTACTGTCAGATCCACTCTTTTTTATTGTCTTTACAAACAAAGTCTTTAAATTATGCTATGAAGCATATTGAAGCGTAAGAAGGACTGGATCCTGCGAAGGGGGACACATCTCAATATGATCATGTGCTTTCGTTTTCGATCCTTGATCCTGTAGGTAGATTCCTTAACTCAACTGCTGTCCCTTGGAGTACGAAGGGACGCACCATTTGCAGTTGGTTTTGGTTAAGAAAACTTATTCTGCTTCTGCTTCATTTGCTTTATTTCAATGTCTCTATACATACCAGGGGAAGGAGACGGCTGTATGCTTAAAAACTAGCGACAGCCATTTTGAACAGCACTTCTTCTTCCTGTTGAAACACAATGGTGAGTGCATTTCATTTGGAATGTTTTGTAGCGTTTTTATTGAATAGACACCTCCCCAAATTGGTTTACCCACACCAGCCACCTACAACCGCCATGTGTGCAACAGAATAAATGCTATGATGGGGATTTTCTTAAAAAGACATTGGGGTCATTTACAAGTGGCCCAAAGCGCATTTTACGGTCACGTTCACCCGAATTTTATACCGTTTTGCGCAGATTTCCCCTGATTGCCCGGGATTTGGAGCACGCGATCTGGATTGTGGCCCTGGGCCCTGGCTTGATTGTTACTTTAGCACCTGGGCCTGGCTGTGGTGAACTTCAGTGAACTCCTACAGATTCAGCGCCGCCGCGACACCTAGTGGACACGATGGATACCTAAGGGATCGCCGAAGCCTGAATCCCACAGGAGTGCGCCGCTGGATCACGAATGGACCGGGTAAGTAAATCTGCCCCATACGTACTTGATCATTAAATACACAGCGAACACCTCTTGCCTCTGGCTCTCGCAGCTTTTGGATTGTGTTTCAAAACACAACTGAAATGCTGCATGTGTACGCAACTTATGAAAACATTGCAAATATTTATTTGACAATGTTCATTTGTTATTTGAAACTATAAGGTGGCCTGTACCACATTGTAGATATATCCCATTACCAGGTGACAAGTTACAAGCTACACAAGTTACTGCTTGAAAACAGTTTGCAAAAAAAAAATGAAATCTGGGCTAGCCTGGGCTGCTGAGCTCCCAACAATCCTTAGGCCTCAGAGAGTTGCTGTTTTCATGGAAGCAGTAATTTAACCAAAGGCTTGCTCTTGATTTTGAACAAAAAAAGCAGACTGTTTATTAACTTTTTCCATTAATGTTCACCTGCACACATGTGAAATTACATTTCTTAAATTAAAAATAAGGGGTAAAATGTGTAGGGCCAACATAGATGTGAAATGAACACAGATTTTGGCTGAGCTTTCTGCCTAAACTAAATAAAGTAAAATTGTGCAACTTTAGAAGTAAAAGAGTAGATCTTACAATTACAAGTGTAAGTATAATTTGTGATAATCTTAGTAGTCGAGTTGGTTTCCTAAATTTAAATATATTAAGAGGTTAAATAAAATCATTTGCAAATTTCCTGAATTTCAAGAAAACACACGTCTGAAATATAATCATGTGGCAAGAACAGCTTGGAAGTCAATCAAGTCAATATTATGTCTGGAAAAAGTTTTAGATTGAGAAGTTTCCTTTCAGCACATCAGAAAGTATTTATTTAAAAAAAAACATTAAATGCTACAAAATATCCTGTCTGATTACATTTTTAAAGGGGTTTTCCAACTTTTTTCCATTTGGTGGTCTATTCACAGGATAGAACATCAATAACCGGGTAAGTAAATCTGCCCCATACGTACTTGATCATTAAATACACATATTATTAATTAAAGATGTGTGCCAAGTAGCCTGGGCTGCTGAGCTCCCAACAATCCTTGGGCCTCAGAGAGTTGCTGTTTTCATGGAAGCAGTAATTTAACCAAAGGCTTGCTCTTGATTGTGAACAAAGAAAGCAGACTGTTTATTAACTTTTTCCATCAATGTTCACCTGCACACATGTGAAATTTACATTTCTTAAATTAAAAATAAGGGGTAAAATGTGTAAGGCCAACATAGATGTGAAATGAATTAACACAGGAGCCTGTTTTAACTCAGATTTTGGCTGAGCTTTCTGCCTAAACTGAATAAAGTAAAATTGAGCAACTTTAGAAGTAAAAGAGTAAATCTTACAATTACAAGTGTAAGTATAATTTGTGATAATCTTAGTAGTTGAGTTGGTTTCCTAAACTGAAATATATTAAGAGGTTAAATAAAATCATTTGCAAATTTCCTGATTTTCAAGAAAACACACATCTGAAATATAATCATGTGGCAAGAACAGCTTGGAAGTCAATCAAGTCAATATTATGTCTGGAAAAAGTTTTAGATGGAGAAGTTTCCTTTCAGCACATTAGAAAGTATTTATTTTAAAAAATATTAAATGCTACAAAATATCCAGTCTGATTATATTTTTAAAGGGGTTTTCCAACTTTTTTCCTTTGGTGGTCTATTCTCAGGATAGAACATCAATAACTAAATGGTAGGGGCCCCCTGCACATATCAGCTGTTCGCCATTGTCCAGTTGATGGAGAGTGGCGTAGTTTCTAAGGGATTATTGTAGCTTTTTTTGTCCTTTCAGGACTTACTTTGGCTGTGTGCTAAGGATCAGCTGTCACTTATCACAGCTGTTAACTTTAGGATGCCACAGTCAGTTGGAGTCATCAGTGCCAGCATAAGGATAGTCATGGGAGGAGAGCAGCTATTGGTTGGCATGACACCTTAGGGTAAGATAACAAAAACTATATAAATTAGGTTTCTCCATGATTCTAGAATAGACTAGACTAGTTTCTGACACACAGTAATAACAGAGAAAGATTATCTTTCTCCCCAGTTCACACAGCTCCTACTGTACTGAGCTACCTCTAACAGGAATCCTTTTGCCAGCAGTAATGGGAGTATAAAATTCTGATCACTCTCATCCACTCTAGGGGTGTTCCCTTGTCAGCTGCCTCACTTGAATAGGCCACCATCTCACCTGCACTGACTCTCTTACTCAAAGGAGTTGGCTAGGAATACAAAACATGACTGTTATCTTCTAGGAAGCACCACCACTCTCCAAAGGTTGAATGTGGCATTACTTCGAGCCACATTCTAATCAGTCGAGTTGAGTTGAGCATCAATACCAGATTAAAGGGCCAACTTTTTGCAACAAGTTGTTTTCTAATGCCATTGTAAAATTGCAGAATAATTTTTTCCACCCCAAACTGCAAAATAGCTTTTAATTCATTTTGCTGTATGTAACCAATATATATAACGATTTAAGTTAAGTTTAGTATTTTTTTGAGGGAAATTGAAAAAAATTATTCTCCAAATGTACAATCTTTGGGGTAAAATATCAACATGCACATTACTGTCCATTCCTACTGTCTAATTATTATTACAGTATATTAATATAGTTACAAGGTGTTATAGGTGAAGTTGCAACCATAAGAGTTATGAGAAAACAACATTTGGCCACACATGTTACATTAAATATCTTAATAAATTTGTATTTATACAAAGGAAACCCATTTGCTGAATTGAGTGCAATTCACATTTGAAAATGTGTCAGTGGAATGCCTGATGCAGCAATGCAGCATGTCCAGAGCATTAGAAGAACACATGTATAAGTAGTTCACTATAACACTTTATTAGGTGCTTCTTGGGTTTTTATATTTTATCCATTCACTCTTGTCCCAGTTTTTTTATGGTTTTCATTTTATGTCAAGCGCTTTGCCAGCCTAGTCATAGGTTATGAAAGCAAACCATTCCAAGGTTTCATAAACTATATGCCAATACAATTACCATGTTTTAAACTCAATCAATGTGTAAGGGACTTTGGACAAGACAGTAGTCACATGTGGATAAAGAATTTTGGAATTTTTTCACAGGTAACTTAGCCTAATTTTAAAGAACTATAAAAAGCAAAAAAGACTTGAGCCGCTACTTGTGGGTGATGCATGCTAAAGTGTTTTAAAGGGTTGTCTAGTGGAAAAACAGCAGATAAAAGCTTACTGCCACTGACTTTTCAGCCTCCTCTTTAATAACAGAAAGCAGGAGAGACCACCCCCCTCTAACACCTGGGACTGTCTACTCTCTGCACTCACAATGCTCATGGAATATCCATTAATATTACAGACAATTTCTATAATGTAACCTTAGACATACTTGAACCCTGAACCTTTATCAGCTTCAGGTATTAGTGTGAGACTTTTCTTCCCCAAAAGCAATTGTCTTCATTAAAAGCATTACTGTATTTCCATGCCTCTATTTATATGACTATACATATATTTATACACGTGTAATAAGTGTTTAGGATGCCTCTATTAATGTAGACTTCCTTAGTTGCTATGGAAAAATAAAATGTGGTACAGTAGCATACATGGAGCAAGGCCCCATTCACACATCGGCAATTCATGGCTGTCTTTTTAATTATCCCTGATGCTATTGATAATGTGATGCCAGAACCCAAGAGATATACTAAAAAAATGTTGGACATGAGGAAAATGTTGCACAACTTTAATTTTCTTGCAGTCACATCCCTGTGATAGCGTGTACTAGACACCTTTTGAAGAGAGTATTTTTAATGCAGATTATAGTATTTGAAATTTGAGTTTTTAGCAAAATTTTTGTGTACCTTCCACCTTCCGGGCAGTGTGAGAAGAGGCGTGTCTTTTCTCACTGCCTGCATGCACATCACGTGTGTGTGCAGTGTGTGCAAGCATTTAGACAGCATAGACGTGCCTCTGCTCGCACTGCTAGGAAGGCGGAGCTGAGCAATAGAAGACGAGCTGGAGGAGTGAGGATGCCGGGGGGTCAGAGGGTCAGAGGCCATGGTCCTGGGCGGGTTGAGACACCACCTGCTGATGAGGGAGCAGGGGAACGCCGCAGAGCTACACTCCCTTGCTTCATGTCAAGTTACTGAGATTCGTGGTAGAGCACTGTTGAGGCCAGAACAGTGCGAACAGGTGATGTCGTGGATTGCGGACAATGCTTCTAGCCATTTGTCCACCAGTCAGTCTTCCACGCAGTCCACCCATGTTACCCAAGTGAGCACTCCTCCAGCTCCTCCACCTCAAGCTCCTTCCCCCCAGTCTGTCACCTCCCAGGAAAATTTGGCATTTGAACCGGCATACTCTGAGGAACTGTTTTCAGGTCCCTTCCCAGAGTCACAAACCACTTGTCCGGTTGCTGCTGAGCTCTTTCCCATTGCCCAGGTTTTCCACCGATCCCAGTCTGTAGGTCATGATGACCTTCTTGACGTAGTGGAAGAAGTGTGTAAAGAGGTGTTGGACAATGAGGAGACACGGTTGTCAGACAGTGGTGAAGTTGTTGGGGGAGCAGACCGAGGGATTGGATGATGAGTTGACAGACCCAAGCTGGGTTGATAGGCCGGGTGAACACAAAGCTTGTGAGACGGAGGCGAGTCAAATACCAGAACAGGTTGGAAGAGGCAATGGTGGGGCCAGAGCTGGTGCATCAGGGCCAAATGTTTCACGGAGTGAAGCTTCCATGGCGAGGGCTAGATTTTCTGAAGTCTGGAGGTTCTTTAAAGAAACACCGGATGACCGACAGACTGTGGTGTGCAACCTGTGCCACACCAAGATCAGCAGGGGTTCCACCACTACTAGCTTAACCACCACCAGTATGCGCAGGCATATGAATGCTAAACACCCCACTCAATGGAACCAAGGCTGTTCACCTCCGGCCGGGTCCACCACTGCTCCTTCCCCTGTGTCATAGGCTGGTAGAGATCGAGGCCTTTCGTAAACTCATGGCGGTGGCCGCCCCTCAGTATTCGGTCCCCAGCCGCCACTACTTTTCCCGATGTGCATCCCAGCCCTGCAACAGCACGTGTCAGACAACATCACCCGTGCCCTGACCAATGCCGTTTCTGACAAGGTCCACCTGACCACGGACACGTGGACGAGTGCTGCCGGGCAGGGCCACTATACATCGCTGAGGCTGGGACCGAGTCTGACCTTGGGGCTGCTCATATACTGCCGATGCCGAGGATTGCGGGGTCTACCTCTGTCCAGATCTCTCAGGCCTACTACAACTCCTCCTCCGAATTACCATCCGTGGGCATGGCGGCATCAGTCGGTAGCTCTAGGCACAGCAGCAGTGCCGTCAGCCGGCAGTGCTCAAACTGCTGAGCCTAGGCGATAAAAGACACACCGCCCAAGAGCTATTACAGGGCATCACGGCGCAGACTGATTTGTGGCTGGCACCGCTGAACCTGAAGCCAGGCATGGTTGCGTGTAACAACGGCCGTAACTTGGTGGCGGCTCTGCAACTCGGCAGACTGACACATGTGCCATGCCTGGCCCATGTGTTAAATCTCATAGTTCAGCGGTTCCTCAAGACATACCCCAATCTGTCTGATTTGCTCATGAAGGTGCGCTGCATCTGTGCGCATTTCAGGAAGTCCAGCACAGATGCTGGCACTCTCAGAGCAGCGCAGCGCCGCCTCCAACTGCCTGCTCACCGACTGTTGTGCGACGTGCCCAGGAGGTGGAATTCAACATTAACCATGTTATCCAGAGTTTACCAGCAGCACAGAGCGATTGTAGACTGCCAGATGTTAACTTCCACCAGAACTGGTAGTCAGGTCAGTCAGCTTCCTCAAGTCTACAATGAGGAGTGGACGTGGATGTCTGATATCTGTCAGGTGCTGAGTAACTTCTTTATGACATGGCGCATTATCCTGCTGAAAGTAGCCATCAGATGTTGGGTACATTGTGGTCATAAAGGGATGGGCATGGTCAGCAACAATACTCAGGTAGGCTGTGGCGTTGCAACGATGCTCAATTGGTACCAAGGGGCCCAAAGAGTGCCAAGAAAATATTCCCCACACCATGACACCACCACCACCAGCCTGAACTGTTGATACAAGGCAGGATGGATCCATGCTTTCATGTTGTTGACGCCAAATTCTGACCCTACCATTCGAATGTCGCAGCAGAAATCAAGACTCATCAGACCAGGCAACATTTTTCCAATCTTCTACTGTCCAATTTCGATGAGCTTGTGCAAATTGTAGCCTCAGTTTCGTGTTCTTAGCTGAAAGGAGTGGCACCCGGTGTGGTCTTCTGCTGCTGTAGCCCATCTGCCTCAAAGTTCGACGTATTGTGCGTTCAGAGATGCTTTATCTGCCTCCCTGGTTGTTAAACGGGGTTGCGTTTAGGCACTGTTGCTGTTCTATCTAGCTTCAACCAGTTGCCCATTTCTATGACCTCTGGCATCAACAAGGATTTCCGCCCACAGAACTGCGCTCATGGATGTTTTTTCTTTTCGGACCATTTCTGTAAACCCTAGGATGGTTGTGCTGAAAAATCCCAAGTAGATCAGCAGTTTCTGAAATACTCAGACCAGCCCTTTGGCACCAACAACCATGCCACTTCAAAGGCACTCAAATCACCCTTCTTCCCATACTGATGCTCGGTTGATTGAAACGCAGGAGATTGTCTGACCATGTCTAAATGACATGAGTTGCCTCCATGTGATTGGCTGATTAGAAATTTAGTGTTAACGAGCAGTTGGACAGGTGTACTTAAAGTGGCCGGTGAGTGTATATGAATACAGGAAATGTGTTTATACAACACATTGAATAGGCAACATTTTGAAATTCAACATGTGTTTTCTCAATTCACGTTTTCACTTTTAGTAGGAACTGTCATCTGATTAATAGGAAGGTTATTTATTTAATACATGCAGAGTTTAGTGGTTTATCTAACTTGTTGAGTCCATAAAGCTGTAGGCTTATACAAAGAACAAAAAAGATACAACCTCCACCCCTTTCCAGGCTTCTCAATTATTTAAGAATATTAGCAAAAAGTAAACTTTCAATGGGTTTTTTTAATGTTGAAAGTATACAGTATGGCCAACAAAACTTTAGAGAATGACACAAAAATTAATTTTCACATTATATGTTGCCCTTCTGTTTTTATGTGTGTTTTCCAGATGTTTTTTTTATAATACAGAAATTCTTTGAGAGAATAGATTGTGATTGATGTGCAATCTTTCTAGCTGCGATATCTTCCCTGTTCTTACCAGTTTGTGAGTGCAATTATGACGCAAATGTTCTTTAGAGATAACTATGGTTTAACAGAAGAAAACAATGATGGCCAAGCCCCAGCCTTTGAAAGTGTCCAGTGGTGAGATTCTTCTCATCATGACAGATGATCTCCAGGCCTTGCCCTCATCAACAACACTGTGTTAATCGGTGCAATCACTGAAACAAATGTTAGCTGTCCTGTTAAGCAGGCCTGTAATGAAGGTCAAATGTTTGGGGGAAAAGTTCATTTTCTATGCAAATATTGCCTTTGCCAATTAATTGCTGTTAAGCTGTACTCTTATAAATTCTGAGTGTATGCAAAATTGCCATTTATAAACCTTGGACAGGGCTAGCCCTTCCATAGCCGGTAGTCTTTGCCTTGCAGATTGCAGCAAAGCTTACGGTAACACCGCGATCGGTGCTAGCAAAGCGCGGCCAGCCTCAAAAACCCATCTTACCTGGATCGCGTCCCCCACCCCCACACCGTGACGTCACGGGGAAACGAAAAAAACGGCGGTCCTCTCCCGTAGTCTCGGTTTATGAAGACCGGAGGCTATTTCGTTAAGCACATTGTAATGATGAGAGGAAAATCCCCATAATGTACTAGGATCGATCAGACACCTAGGGGTAAAGTCCCTAGGGAAGTCCGAAAAAAAAAAGTAAAATAAAAAAAAGTTAAAAAAAAAAAATTCTAATAAAAAAACCTAAAATTGAAAAGCACCCCCTTTCCTTAGAATGACCATAATATAAAAAAAAACCAGAATAAAAATCTAAAAACATAGGTATCGACGCGTTCCGAAAATGCTGATCTATCAAAATATGATAATAGTTTTTCAAGGCGTTTAACTCCGTAACGCGAAAATAGCGCCCAAAGACGAAATGGCACTCTTTTGCCATTTGAAAATATAAAAAAATCTAAAAAAGTGAGCAAAAAGGTAGTACAGTCCTTAAATATGTATCATTAAAAATATTATCAAATTTCGCAAAAAATGACATCCCACCAAGCTCCGTACACCACAGTATAAAAAAGATTATTAGCGCCAGAAGTTGGCAAAATCAAAAAATATTTTTGTACAGGAGGTTTTAATTTTTATGTAATCTAAAACATTATAAAACCTATACAAATTTGGTTTCCTCTTAATCTGTACCGACCCAAGTATAAAGTAGACATGTTCATTTTGGGCGCTAGTTGAAAGACGTTAATATCAAGCCCACAGAGAAAAGGCCCAAATGCGTTTTTCACTACTTTCTATGCATTGAATTTTTTTCCCCGCCGAGATACATCGCATGGAATATTTAATTACCATCATATGATGGTGCAATTATGTTACGCAGAAAACAAGATACCAGTCTTTACGTGTGAAAAATAAAAAAAGTTACTAGATTTTGAAGGGTGTGAGTAAAACATGGACATGAAAGAAACAGGAAAGGGCCCGGTCTAAACCGGTTTAAAAGTTAGTCTCCGACAAAGATGGACATAGAAAAATAATTTTTTCTATATTGGTTTTTTTTTTCAGTAAATGTAAAAATAATTTTAAAAAAAAAATAATATTAAATTCGGTTTTCACCTCCCCCAACGTAGTGTTTTATAGATATAAAGAAATATATTATTTTATGGTACAGTGTACAGCCACAAAAAATACAAAGAAGGAAACCAAAAATGACGGATTTTATTTTGCATACGTTCAAGAGGTTAATAAAATATCATCAATAGCTAGTGACCAATAAAAAGAGTATTGTAAAAGGGCATCAATGTCACAGAAAATAGCCCTTATATGCCAAAAATTGGCCAAAAAAACTATTAGATTGTATGGCCCATTAAAAGTGACCATATGCATAAATGTAGTTGAATGTGGGCGCCCTTCAATGCCTTGGCGTGTCCCATACAGCAGTTTATCTCATATTGGGTATTGTTATATTAGGAAAGATTGGGTTCAGTCCTCTGTGGACATTTTGGTATTTATCTACTGAAAATGTGTACTTTTTTACAAGACCTTCATTTAGCCAAAAAAATTAATTCAAAATTTGCACCTAATTTTGTGTTAAACGAAGTAAAACAATCAAGGGTTACCAACTTTGGACAAGTTTTCACCTATTTGAAGGGCGGTTTTTAGTAATATTGGCGTTTGTGTACTATTATTTAGGTTTTTTTTATGAAAATGTGAATAATCACACCCTAAAGTACATTATTTAGGCATTTTTATGAAAACGTGAAAAATCAACCTAAGGCTGCATTCACACGAGCTTATAAATTTTCAGGTTCTGTATATTTCTGGCGTATGTGGCCGTTATATACGTGCCCATTTTTACCGTATGTCGCACGTATTGCACCGTATCCGTATCGTGTCCGTATAAAATACGGTGGGCCAGCAAATAATGACAAATGTGACCAAAAGCTTGCCCATCCCCAAAATTTGGTCACTGAGCCGTCCAGACTCCATTTTGACTTTGGAGAGCGAGGTTTAGTCTCCATTGACTGCTTCTGGTTATGGTTTCGGGCACTTTTGGTCTTTGCGATGGCGTACAATCCCAAGACGATTGCTCCGGATGGGTTGGGACGCGCTTTCTCCGAAGGTGGTCTGCAATGAGTAGAGGAGCGTAGGAGAGGGGCACGCAGGACTGGCGAGTGGTGTGTTCCTCTATTCTGGTGGGGGTAGTCACAGGGGGTCTCGACTAGTGGCCTAGAGGTAGTTGGTGGCGAAAGCTTCATGAACGTGGGCGAACGTTTGACAGGCTGCCGCGCTGCATGGACAGGGGGGCTAAATAAAGCAGGTCAGGCTTTTTCCCGTTCATCTGGGGAGTGTGACTGCGTGCGGGGAGCGTCTGGGGGCCGGGAGGAGATCTGTCTTCGATCGGTGGGTGGCGTCTACCGGGGTGAAGCTTGGAGGACCAACAATGAGCCTGTGGTTTGTTAGACAAGAGGAAAAAACGGCTAATCGTGAGAAACTGCGACGTAAGTTTTTTAAAGTATATACATTTAAATTAATTAAAGTTGGACTGTTCTCTTTAAATATTAATGTATTTTTTTATTAGGTTTCTGCCAATGGGAACTAATTATGCATATGAGTTCCTGCTGGGCGATTTCAACCATTTCAATGGAGTAGGTCTTTCGGTCTCTGTTTGTCGACGATAGAACTGTCGATTAAGGGATATGGAAGTACAGCGACCTAAGGACCTGCGGTAGCCGTGTGTGCCCAACGGTGGAATTTGACTGGATCCGGATTTTGATGGTTTCCTGCACTCAGCACCAATTCCAAATTGCATCGTGGCGTTGGATTAGGGAAAACACATAAGTGTGAAGAAAGCGGCTCAATCAGGGTTCTCAATCTTCCAATTGAGATTACGGGACCTCTGCACATTTTTATCGTCGCTCAGAAGGCTTTGGACCTTTCCCGTCATGTGCTGCGGCAAGTTCCACGGCATGGTTTGGATGAACGGCGGCGATTTTCAACTATCGGCTCACACGAGCAAGACGGTCTGTGGCGTGTTTGGCCTTCGGGCTTCTTTGCAGCAGTGGCGGGTTCTTCACAGCTCAATCAGCTGGACAGGAACCTGTTAGAAGGTAGTTGCAAGCCTGCGTTATTCTCACAAATTAGTTCGGTTCCACGATGGTGCTTCAGCTGGTGACTGGAGGGACAAAAATTCCAACAGCGTCATCCCCGGACAACACTAATCCAATGACGACCTGGAGCGGTGGACTGTTTGTTAGTGAGCAGTTGCCTCCTACTTTGTTTCTGCGGAGGGTGTCGTTCCCTGGCAGGCAGATGGCTGCTATTAGTGGACGTTGAGGCTCTGGACTTAGATTAGTGTTTGTTTTTATGTTTGAACTTTTTGTTTTGGTAGTTTAGTGTAGGGACTCGCAGTGATGGGGCCCCTTGACGCGGGTTGTGAGCTTACTACTTCTTGGCCCATTTTAGACAGTTTTAGTGGCTTTTGGCTGAATTGGAAAAGAGTCAAAGGAGGTAAACTAAGCCCTCATTCCATTCTTTTTATTTTTATAAAAGTATATACACAATTATACAATACTATGTGTTTTTTTTCAAAGACATTTAGCAATGTGGTTGGGACGGTATGTGTGCCTTTGAATTTGGATGTAATAATCTTCAAAAATGTTTTTAAAAATGTGGCAGTATCTGCTGTTCTTTAGCTTCTTTTGGTCCAAAGATAGGATATATTCACAGTACTGTCGGGGCTCCAAGGTATCATAGTCGTTAATGGAGCTTGGAGGTTCTCAAGCACATTTGCAAAATTTTAAAAAAGGAGTAGTAATTAAGGAGCATGTAAAGGAGGTGTGAGTGAGATGGAGGTATTATAACAAATATAAGAAGATGACACATTCAATTAGCTCGCATCTATGCGAAAGTGTACCTGGTTTATCCATGCTGATTTGATGGTGATTTGCCTTTAAAAAAAAAAACCTTTAAAGTACGTCTGAGTGAACGAAAAAGAGCAGAGGTTTGCAGGCTACTTCTGTTTGATCCCTGCGGCCATCTGTTTATGTTGCATGCATAGACAGGTGTGGTAGTGGATGGATGGAGAGGTAAAATATATAATGAAAGAAGACTTGTAAATTTTTTTTTAAACCAACTTTATAACCAAATATTAACAATATATACAATTCAAAATGCTGTATTATAGCTCATACAGCTCTCTGGGATATGGACCCTGCTTGTTGCTTGGCCATGAGAAGCATTGCTGAAGAGCATTCTTAGGGCCAGGCAACACTGGGCCATGGCCAGGGAATTGCGGTGGATGGAGGTGGGTTGGAGGGGTAGCAGTCCCCCACTGCTGAGCCGTCTCTCCAAAAAGAGCCACCTAGGATTTGTCCTCGGTGTGCCTTTTAGAAAAATTTGCAGAGGACACCATCATGGCTACCCTTGAAATCATGTTGTCATCCCATGACTCCTGTAGGTCTTGCACCATGGAGTGCCATGAAGAGTCCTAAGCCGATCATCGGTTCCTCTCACATTGATCAAGGACATCGGTCTCTTGCAGCAATACTGAGACGTGATGATGACCAGCTGCCTCTTCTACGGAGAATCGCACCATCGGTGGTGGTGGGTTGGTGAGAGGAGTGATACAGGCTGTTGGTGATGGGGGATAGATCCTCTGGCTGCTCTAAAGGACCTCCTCCACCACATCTTCCCCAGTCTCATAGAGGCTTCTGATTCTCTAGAGTATCCGCAGTTCTAGAGAAAAAAAAAATAACTTTAAATTGGCCACAAGTTTATAGGCATGAGGCACGACCCCCTCAATTCTGCAGGACACAGACACTTACATTCTTTTATAATAATGCTTTAAAATATATTTTGATAACTGACGCTCCAACGTCAATCACACATCCAAAAACGCCAAGAACCGTGTAGAGTAAGGGTGTCTTGTGCAGTGCCCACTGCCACTTCGTCCTTTCTCCGAATTTTCCATCTTATAATGGTATCTTGCTGAGGACCAGGTGGTGGAGACCTTTGTTTACTATAAAAAAAAAAAACGTTTTTATACTTTGCGGTTTTTCACGAATCATACAGAATAGTACTAAGAAGGTACAGGCCTGTGATGGCTGAAGGGGTGTGGGGTGGTGATGCAGGGCCCCAGGCTGCAGGGGTGATCAGGGGCCCTGTGGCTGCGGGGTTGAACCGGGCACAGGCTCCAGGGGTGATTACAGGGCACATGGCTCCAGGGGTCAGACAGGGCACATGGCTGCCAGGGGTGGGTGATACAGGGCCATGGCTGCAGGGGCGCTACAGGGCACATGCTGGGCAGGGGGTGATACAGGGCACATGATGCAGGGGTGATGACAGGCCTGATGGCTGCAGGGGTTGTGATACAGGCTGATGGCTCGCAGGGTGATACAGGGCACATGGCTGCAGGGTTGATACAGGGCACCGACTGCAGGGGGTGTGGTGTGGATAAGGCTGATGGCTGCAGGGTGAACAGGCAGTGGCTGCAGGGGTGTGAGGGTGTGATAAGGCATGATGGCTGCGGGGTGATAGGGCACTGACTGCAGGGGTGATACAGGCGATGGATGCAGGATTGATACAGGGCACATGCTGCAGGGGATGATACAGGGCACATGGCTGCAGGGGGGTACAGGGCACATGGCTGCAGGGGGTGGTGAATACAGGCTGATGGCTGCGGGGTGATACAGGGCACATGGCTGTAGGGGTGATACAGGGACACATGGCTGCAGGGGTGCTACAGGGCACATGCTGCAGGGGTGACGGTGATACAGGACATGGTGGCTGCAGGGGTGATACAGAGCGCATGGCTGGCAGGGGGGGATACAGGGACATGCCTGTAATAAATATCGTATGATATTATATCTTTCCCGGGTCCTTTAAATACAGTTCTTCTAAAAATAGAAGGACTCAGGATAATTCTTATAAAACAAAGTTGCGGTTATTGTGTAGTCAGGTTGCAGAATATCAGAAACTTGTGCCGAATTAGTCGTGTGATTAAAGCAGTAAGTACAATGAAATTTCATGTTCAGGTGAAGGTTTCATCTATTGTGTTGGTCTTTACTTCATCCAGATTCATTCGTATTGGTCCTTAAATTTCCTCCATATTGTTAGCATGTGGTGAGCGAAGCTCGGTGCCTGTGTGTGATATGTCAAGTGTTCCCTCCCCCTTGGAGAGAGTTCACTGTAAAGAAACTTCCATAGACTTGCATTATGACCCAACTCATCCATGTCTTGTTCAACGCCATAATGGTAACATCCATAGGAATTCCTTTATGACCAAGCTAACACAGACCAGTAAAGGATTACTCTTGTCAGTGAACTGTGGTATGAGGGATGTGATAGGTACTAAACACAAATAGAACGTCATATTATTAGGAAAGGGTGGGGAAACTAAGGCCATGTGTAGGAGGTGGTGGGGGGTGCGTTACTAACATTGCTTGGAGATATGTCAAGAATGTACACATACAACTCCAGGGTGAACTAATATTACCCTGATTACACTTATGATTTATTACACACTTACTGCTCTTCTACTATTTTAGATCTATAACCATTTGTCTCTCATTGACCATGTTGGGTTTGATCAACATTGAGTACATATTCACCCTCTAAATTAGAATATGTAAATCAAATATTTAACATTCCCATCTTGAGGGTGAGATACATCTGTTCGATCCCTCAACATACTAACAATATTCTTAATGAATTCATCAGATGATCTTTTCTTTTGTTTTGGATTAGAATGTCCGTAATAAATTAAATTGTCCTTATGTTGACTAATAAATATTAACTCATTTCTACAACTTATTATATTAATAAATGTTTAAGTTGGACTGTGATCAAAATACAAATTTTAAATGATAGATTATACTAAATCTAAACTAGATGAAGTTTATGTAATCTTCTTTGGTCATCTTCTTCTCCAGTAGAAGGAGAAGTTACAGTCTAGAATGTAGACTGTAATTATTACTGTGATAGATTATTTTGTGGCAGAAAACCTTATTGCTTTCTTCGTTTTTAGTTTATTCCAGTGTATAGCCACAAAGTCTTAGAAAGATATGTGAAAACCATATGTTCATAAGGACATGTACTTATTATATCCGTACAGGTCACCTCCTTGGATTTTACTGTGAACATGTCAAACATATCATTTGAGTTTCCTTTTGGGAGTCGTCCAGTGCTCTTTTTGCAGTGAAACAGCTGTGATAGCAATGTAAGGGTTAACATTGACAATGATTCTCAGTAGCATAAGTGTAACCTTATCAAAGTTATAACCGTCCTTAGTCACAATGTATTCAACACCCCATTTCCAACGGTTTGGTGACCATCTTTGGACCAAAACATTCTTGATAACAATCAGTCCAATTTTGGAATCTGAGATGAATCTCCGATAATAATAATCAGCTGCCATTCATTCAGTGATTAACACAGCCATCGATATGTCATTAAGGTGTAACATTAGCCACCCTTATGTTGTTACTAGACATCTGACATCAATTATTTACCGTCTGTTTATTTAGAGCACTGGAAATTGTGTAGTCTTGGCATACAAATCTCAAAGTCTTTCCATTTATTGGAGACTGATTGAAGATCTCTTTTTCCCTAAATCTACACCAAAAGGTGATTATACCTACTTAAACGATAAAGCGAACATCATAATTTTTGTTACTAATAAACTAATATACCATGTTTATTAAATACTGTTAAAAATAACAAATATTTCCTAATAACTATCAACATTACTTATTGAAAATGTTAGGAATCCTGTTGGATTTGGTACATCATGTGATTCCTTATTAATTGAATTCAAGAACAAGAGACATATTTAATTAATACCTTAAGATACCCTAATACCTTGATTCAAATATGCATATAACCAAATATTTATTAATTATACTTCAAGTTCCATCTTTTTGAACAACCATTGTCTTTCAAATGAAAACATACTCTTACTGTATGAATTGTATTGTTCTCAAATGCAATATCCTTACCTTTTAACCTATAATTACCAAACTTTTCATCAAATTCTCATACTGAATTTAGTATGATAACCCGGAAATATATTATTATACTGTCCAAACACGAACCTTCAGTTTACCTCATAAAATATTACACTTTATGCATTGTCGGTGATCTTACTCCATATATTATACCAAGACCCTTTTTTGATGAAACTAATCCTACAGAAATTCTGTGGGTAAGTATCCTTGTAAATTATAGTTGGTCCACTAGAGATGACGAGCCTAAAATGTCGGTACTTCGTTATTCGGACTAACTTTCCGATTGTTCGAGTGCTCATTCGGAATAGAGCCTCCATTGAAAGTTCAATGGGGACTCGAGATTCTTCAAGGGGACCAAGGATCTGCACAGGGAGCTGTGCCAAGCACCTGGAACCAAAAAGGGATGGAACACCAGGAAATGGACAGAAACAGCAGGGCAGCATGCATGGTGCATCTGAGGCTGCTTATCGCACCATTATGCCAAAAGTATGGGACAAACAGCATGGCATGACAGAGGGACCGAATGAGGCTAGATAGCATCAAAACATTCAATAATTGACCCTGACACTATAGGGGGATATGCAAGAGGCAGCGCAAGCAGCGGCAAGCAGCGCAGGCTTAGACAGTGTCTTGGAACCTACCCCAACTGGATCATCTTAAAACCATGGGTGGCAGAGAGGGAACCAAAGGAGGTGAGCAAGAAAGCGGCTCAAAAATATCGGTAATAAAATGATAAAAATGGACAGTATATTTTGTGGATTACACAGCAGGGTGGCGACAAAGTTAAACAAGGTTGATTGGGAAAGCCATGAAAACAACCAAAAATTCGGCCTGATATAGATCGTTTGATAGGGGGACCATGTATGGAGGCAGTGCACTAGGAGTAGATTAAAGGTTGCTCAGTTAAAAACTGGTTAGTTGGCTTTGCGGATGGTGGTGGCGCCCGCTGCCAGGCGAGCTCGCCCAATCCAAGCCCTGTCTTAAGGTACTCCCCAAACAGCAATTTATGAACCTTTTGATAAGATCATGTGAGAGATTAGAGTTCTATAAGGTTTGGGTTCTGGCTGGTGGGGGGAATGTAAACAGATGCGCAAGGAAGCGTTGAAAATAATATTGGTAAATGATAAAAGTAAGTTTGCCAGTATATTTTGTGGATTCACCGCAGTGGTGGCGAAAAGTTAAGTTAAACTGGAAGCCATAAAAACAATCCCAAATTCTGCTGACACAGCTCGTCTTGGATAAGGGGGACCAGCTCTATGACTACTTTTGGAGGCAGCTACGGGCATGCGGGGAGGCGTCGTGGAGGTTAGCAATGGAGACAACGTGTGAAGGAAGCTAAAAAGAGGTGTGGAGGCTTCTATGGAGACTAATTTAATTTGGATAGTGCTGTATGATGGCAGTCAAAAGAGTTTTCCAAACAGAGGGAGCAGGTAGCTGGTCCTCCAGAAAAAAATTACATAGGATGAGTGCCTTGTATGTGGCAGTCCAAAACGTTTTCAAACCAGGGAGCAGGTGCTGTCCTCCAAAAAGATTAAAATAAATTGAGTGCCTGTATGTGGCAGCCCAAAAAAGTTTTAAAACCAGAGGAGCAGGTAGCTTGTCCTCCAGAAAAATTACATAGATTGGGCTGCCAAAAAAATTGTTTTAAAACAGAGGACCGGGTGAAGTTCGGCCTCAGGAAAATAAATACAGAGAGACTATGCCAGAGGCCAGTTGGGCCCTGGCAAAAAATAGCCAGTTTCCTTGCTTAGGGTACAAAGGAGGAGGAGAAGGGAGGACAATGAGGCGAGGGTGCTACATTATCAGTCAGCTTCTTTCACCGGTGGAGAATGGAAATGCGTGAAAATCCAGGCTTTATTCATCGTGATAGCGTCGCCTGTCAGCGCTGTCAGTCGACAGGCGTGTAGCTTATCGGTGATGATTGCCACCAGCTGCACTGAAAACCGCTCGGGACAAACCCGATAGCGCAGGCAGGCAAAAGAACCTCCAAGGCGTACAGCGGCCAGTTCGGTGCCACTGTCCTGCTTTGAAACACCCCTAGTTATGTTGTAGGGAGTTGTTGTGAACATTTAGGACGATGGTAGGTCAGCTAGTATCCTCACCATCTTTCTGTAAGATCAGCAATACTCTGCGAGAATGGGGAAGGTGGACAGTGTCTGTGGGGTGACATTTAAAAATGGCAAGGCATTGTAAGCGTACCCCCTGCCCGTGATGGACAAGCTGCCTGGTCGCTACTCTCCTCGCTATGTCCCGCAGAAGTTACGCCATGCCGCTAGCGCTTGCAAAGGGAATACTGTTTCAGCTGTGCACCAGGGCCTGCTGGTATTCATGCTTTCTCACGCTCCTTTCCTCTCCAGGGATGAGAGTGGAAAGATTTGCTTTACCGTGGGTCCAGAGAGTGAATACCGTAATCGCGTGCTGGAATTTTTGAACGCGAGGGTCACGGGCTAGGAGCTTAGACATGAATCTGCATATGCGCCAGAGTACCAACGCGCAAGATTCCACTCCCCTCATGGACTGACTCTCCATTTCCTCATCCCTCAAACTCCTCTTCTGTGCCCATACACGCTCTGAACAGTGAAGGATTGAACAATGGCCCCTATCTGTTCGCAAACATTCCCTCCTCTTCCTCCTCATCCTCCTCTACCTCCATCCTGATATGCGTGAGAAACAGACGTACGGGTGCTTTGGCTATCACAAAGGGAATCTCTTCCCCCGTCTTTGTGACGATGCGCAAAGCTTCGACTTCCTGATGACAGATGAGTTGTCAACAGGCCACGCAGCGGGAGTATGGGGGGCTGATGGCTGGCGGCCGCGCCCACTGACCATCTGTGTTGACCTCAAGGTTACTCAGACCTGAAGATATCAGACATCCACGTCCACTCCTCATTGTAGACTTGAGGAAGCTGACTCGCTTTTCACTATGTTTTTCAACTCGCCCTTGGTATCACCTGACCTGATATCAGTTCTGGTGGTGAACATCTGGCAGTCTACAATCGCTTGCGCTGCCTGGTAAAACTCTGAGTAAACATTGTAGTGGTTGAATTCCACCCGTGGGCACGTCGCACAACAGTCGGTGATCGGCGCAGTTGGCGGCGGCGCTGCGTGCCCTGAGGAGTGGCGAAATCTGTGCGGACTTCTGAAATGCGAAAAATGCGGCACCTTCGATGAGCAATCAGACTGATTGGGGTATGTCTTGAGGAACCGCTGAACTATGCGATTTAAACACAATGGGCCCAGGAATGGCACATTTGTCAGTCGGCCCGCACAACCATGCCTGGCTTCAGGTTCAGCGGTGCCAGCCACAGATCAGTCTGCGCCGTGATGCCGGAATAACTTGGGCGGTGTGCCTTTATGACTAGGCTTCGCCAGTTTGAGCCCGCCTGCGTCGCTTAGCGATGGCACTGCTGCGTGCCTAGAAGCTACCGACTGAGGCGCCATCATGCCCCCGGAAGTACTCAGAGGGGGAGGTGGGGGGGGTGGGAGGAGGAGAAGGTAATCGTAGGCCTTGGACCTGGACCCGAGGTAGGCCCGCATCTCGGCCGCGACAGTTATGAGAAGCCCAGGGGTCTGACTCGTCACAGCCTCACCAATGAAACCAATGTGCCGTCCGCGATATTAGTGGCCCTGCCCGGCAGCACTCGTCCACGTGTCCGTGGTCATGGTGGACCTGTCAGAAACGGCGTGCGTGGTCGGGCACGGAGGGATTTCTCGGAACGTGCTTGTGCGGGCTGGTTCGACGGACTGGGAAAAGTTGAGTGGCGCTGGGGACGAATAGAGGGGCGGCCGCCGCCTGAGGTTACGAAAGGCCTTGGGTCTTACCAGATATAGGGCAGCATCTCCAGAACTAAGCACTTGGAGATGTGGACCGTTGAGGGCTGTGGGCGTTTGGGTGGTTGCGCTATACCTACTTTTGCGCTACAGCGTCTGGGGTTGGAGAGCTGAACGCTGGTGACTGCTGGGAGGATCGTGGGAGCGGACGATGGGGTTTTCGCACGGGAGGTTGTTTGGGCTGGAGTTCTGGCAGCGGGCGGGCTTGACTAGCCAGATGACCCAGGAGGGAGCGTGGTGTGCCGGCGGAGGTGACGGGCTTGCGTGCCATTGAGTGGGGTGTTAGCATCCGGAGCCCCGCGATACTGGGGGTAGTTAAGCTGTGTGGTGGAACCCGCTGATTCCTGGGTTGGCAAAGGTCTGCAACCACACAGTCCGTTGCGGCATTCTCTTTTCGGGTGATTCTTTTTTAAAGAACTCCAGATCTGAAAATTCTAGCCTCGACCAAGGGAGCTTGACTCGGGCAACATGGCCGTGATGCAACCAGCTCTGGCCCTGCTCTCGTTCGGCGCCACCACTGCTCTTCCAACCTGTTTGCTATAGGACTCGGCCTCCGTCTCAGAAAGCATGTGTTCACCCGGCCCTATCAACCAGCGTGGGTTGGTCACCTCCTCATCCTCCGATCCCTCAGTAATGCTTTCCCCTCGCGAATTCTGCCCTGTCAACACTTCACCACTGTCTGGACAACCGTGTCTCCTCAGCGTCCGACACCTCTTTATCACACTTCTTCACTAGTGAATAATGTCATTCATCACCCACCGGACGCGATGGTGGAAAATCTGGGATTGGAAAATAGCTCAGCAGCAGCAGGACAAGTGGTTTGTGACTTGGGAAGGGTCCAGAAAACAGTCCTCAGAGTTATGCGGTTCAAATGCAACTTTTGGTGGGGGGGCAGGACTGGGGGGGAAGGAGGCTGAGGTTGGAGGAGAGGAGGAGTGCCGATTGCGGTGACATGGGTGCGATTGCGTTGGAAAGATGACGGTGACAAATGGCTGAAGCATTGTCCGCACTCACGACATCACCTGTTCGCACCGTTCTGGCCTTTCAACAGTGCTCTACCACGAGTCCCAGTAACTTGACGACGTGATGAACCTAGGGAGTGTACCTCTGCGGCGTTCCCCTGTTCCCCATCAGAAGGTGGTGTCTCACCCCGCCCGGACCACGGCCCTCTGACACCTGCAGTAGTTGGACGCCCATGTTCTACGCCCTGCCTCTACCCCTAGGCCCTGGAGTTTTTTAAATATTTTCCAAATTAAAGTGTAACTTGAAAAAAAAAAAAATTTGTGAGTATTTTTTTTATTGTTTGTTTTTTTTTAAACAATACGAGGCTATCCTATTGCTATGGCTAGTAACTAATCTACCACTGACAGCACACACTGATTTTGCTGCTTTGCAAATGAGTTGAGTATAAAATGAAATAAAGGTTTAATTAAAAAAAAAAAAAAAAATCAGCGGACTCGCCTAATCACTCAAGACCCCTAGTAAATTGTCCCACTTCTGTGTGAGGGTGGAGTATGGTGTCACTAAGAGCTAAAACAACGGTCGCGGTCTCCCAGCAGCAAATTCCTCCAGTACAGTACTAAGCTGCGTACAGTGCAGCAAGCCCAGCCACAAGCAAACAAAAAAAAGAAAATATACGCTATTGTAGCCTAGTAAGCCGTTGGGGTTCTCCTAGGCTTTTTGTAGCCTACCTGGAGGGCACCTGCTTGCAAGATGATGTTTGAGCCTATTAAAATGAACTAAAGCTAAAAAAAAAAAAAAAAATCAGCGACTTGCTAATCACTCAAACCCTAATAAATTGTCCCACTTCGGTGTTTGAGGTGGATAGGCTGTCATAAGAGCTAAACACTACGGACGCAGGTCTCACAGCTATTCCTCACAGTATGGTAAATAGCTGCATACTAGTGCCAGCAAGCCCGCCACAAAGCAAACAAAAAACGGAAAATATAAACGCTATTGTAGGCTAAGTAAGCCGTTTGGGGGTCTCTATGGCTATTTTGTAGCCTTTACAATGAGAGCACACTGCTTTGCACGAGGGTTTGAGCTATAAAATGAAATACAGCTAAAAAAAATAAATCAGCAGACTATGCTCAATTCTATCAAACCCCTATAATTGTCCCACTTCGGTGTTTGAGGTGGATACTGCGTTGTTCACTAGAGCTAAAAACACAACGGGGTCGCAGGTTCCCAGGCAAATTTCATCACAGTATGGACTAGCGTTGATCACTATAGTGCCAGCAAGCCCAGCCACAGCAAACAAAAAAAAGGAAAAATAACGCTATTTAGGCCTAAGTTAGCCGTGGGATTCTCCTTGGCTATTTGGTTAGCCTACAATGAGAGAACACTGCTTTGCAAGTGAGTTGAGCTATATAATATGCAATACAGCTAAAAAAAAAAAAAAATCAGAAGACTCTGCCTAATTATACTCTAACCCCTAATAAATTGTCCCACTTCGGGTTGAGGTGGATATGCATTGTCACTGAAGAGCAAACAACGGTCGCAGGTCTCAGCAAATTCCTCAACAGTATGGTTACTAGTGCACTACTATTGCCAGCAAGGCCCAGCCACAAGCAAACAAAAAAGGAAAATATAACGCTATTGTAGGCAGAAGAAGCGTTGGGTTTTCTATGGCAATTTGTAGCCTACAACTGAGAGCACACTGTCTTGGAGATGAGTTTGAGCTATTAAAAATGACGACAGCCTAAAAAAAAAATAAATCAGCAGGACTCTGCCTAATTCTATCAAACCCCTAATACATTGTCCACTTCGGTAGGTTTGAGGTGGGAGATGTGTTGTCACTAGAGCAAACACAACGCGGTTAGCAAGTTCCCCCGGCAAATTCCTCACAATATGGTCTAGCTGCACTCTAGTGCCAAGCACGCCCAGCCACAAGCACAAACAAAAAAAAACAAGGGAAACAATATACGCTATTGTAGGCCTAAGTAGCCGTTGGGGTTCTCCTATGGCAATTTGTAGCCTACAATGAGAGCACTCTGCTTTGCAAGATGAGTTTGAGCTATTAAAATGAAATAAGTAAAAAAAAATAAACAGAGGATTGCCTATTTCTACTCAAAAACCCTAATCAATTGTCACTTCCGGTGTTTGAGGTGGATATGTGTGTCATACGAGGTAAACACAACGGTTAGCAAGTCCCCCTGCAATTCCTCACAATATGGTATCTAGTCTGCACCACTAGTGCAGCAAGACAAGCCAAGCCAAAAAAAAAAAAAAAAAGTATAACGTTATGTAGCCCCTAAGAAGGGCTGTTGAGGTTCTTGTAGAATCATCCTGCCGAACAGTAATCTACTAGCACCCTAACGCGTCCCGGACCAGCAGCCATCTCTCTAGCGGTCCAGCACAGAAGATCAGAGAGGCAGCGCGGGCAGGGGCTATTCTATTCCCAGGGTCACCTGATCTGGCCAGCAACCCTGCTATCGACGTGAAGTTCGGTACAACGTCATGCTGGGTGGTCGTGCAGGTATCCTGCTTGTTGATTGGCTCTGTTTCTGGCGTCCTAAAACGCAACGGCGGAGATGCAATTTTTCTCGAGCGGGCGAAGTATTCGTCCGAGCAACGGGAAGTTTCGAGTCGTAATGCTCGAACGAGGACATCAAGTCGGACGACTATGTTCGCTCATCGTCAATGTCACTCATTGGCAATATTTTGTCAAATTAAACCCCAATTGACATATTTGTCAAATAAACCCAAAAACAAATAAAGATATATCAGTGATGTCCATTAATTTAAATGTAAACATTGGGTGTATGATAGAAATGTACGTGTTATGTGTTGACATTATGTAAAACCATAGAACAAATATTTAAATAAAATAAAGGTAAAATCCCCAAACCTTAAAACCATAAATTGTACAGCTAAACCGATGGAAGACAAAATTAATAATATTCCATCCACTGTCATTTTTCTACTAACATAGAGCGTTACATTCCACCATATATTTCATTGCAGCTGCCATCATCATGAGATTCTTCACAATTTCTCATGTATGAGTATATGACTTGTCATTGTACATTAAGAACCCTTAAATGTCGATAATTGTAACCACAATTTAAATTTAGACATGAGTACTTCATTTTCTTACCACAATAACATAGAAAACAAACAATTTATTCTTCAGGGCCTGACAATAGACGTCACACAGATCTGCGATAACGGAACAACAAACACAGACACACATAGGATAATGACTATATGGTATGGCCCAAAGAAGCTCAATAGATATTAGTATGTGTTCGTCTGCTCAGCAGAAGAGTAAACCAGGCAGCAACATATATGTATATGTAAAAGTTACGCTGGTTAATTTTATACAATCATTTTCTCTCTTAATTGTCTTCATTGATTATTGCCTTATTCAATCACCATAACAATATCGGCTATAACATTAAATCAGACGATTCTTTACTGCATTGCAGGCTTTTCCTGTGTCTTTAGAGAAAAATTAGAACAATGTTAAAATATATTCCGCCAACAATAATTTACAAGTGCAGAGATTTTAAATTATACTTTATAATGACTTTTCAAATTTAGAGATGTCATAAAATTGCTTAACAAGAACTTTACAATAAAAACATGTTTACTGCTATCATGTTACCTTATTTAGGCCGCGGTATCCTTTTATAACATCATTGTATGACAACTACTTGGGACATATAGACATAGAATTATGTGCACAATACACTGAAAAGGTGATTGTCACAGAAATCCCGATAAAATATATATTTTGTGCCGTCAAAAAGTACTTATCTTAAAACCATATCCTTTCTTCTTCTTCTTTTTACCTCTTTCCTCCCATTCCTTTTCTCTTTATATTTTTCTCCTCCTTTGCTCTTGCCTTGACATAACAAGCCGTAGTATTAACAAATAGTAGTCAGTAATATAACAGGGGTTATATTCTCAGTCAATCCCAACCATTTCTAAACATCTTCCCTTAGATATATTGAATTCCTCCTCATGTGTCCTTCCTAGAGACATGGTTTGGTGGATTATTCATAAATTCACAATATTGCATTTTGTTAATTTTGTTCTCCATGACTGAGGAGACATTCACATGTGGGGACTCCTTCTCTGAATATTTGGAGCTGTGTTACCAACGCCTTGGCTATGTCTGATGAATCTAGCCAGAACATCGGGCCTTGTTCCTTCTCTTGTTACATTGTCTTTACAATTTGAGTTCACATTGAAATAACTGCTTTAATACAACAGGTAACAGGAATTACTAGGTGGAGCAGATTGGAGTAATCATGTTGTAGGTTACTTGCTACTGCAGATTTTTACGCTCCTATAGACTTTGTCCACTTTCTACTTGGAGTATATACTTTTCCTTTGAGTATTATACCTTTCCTTGGGGTATATTCTTCTTGTGTTTGCTCGGAGGTTTCTCTTATATGACTTCTATAACCATTACCTCTGTTCTGTCTATACTCTGTCTCTGAAACCTGTGATTCGTTCTTCCTCTGATTGCTTTCAACATTATCTAAAAATTTTGTAGCTCTAATAAAGAACGTTATCTGAAGCAATAAAAGTTGCAGGCAGACATAAGAAATGTAAATTTTTATAATTCTATCACTATTAAGTGAGGGATTACAATCCATTTGCATTACATGTTCTCTCAAACATGAATAAATGAGAAGGTACTTCCCTTTCTACCAATTTTAATTTCGTGTAAAATCTCATATGAGGGGCAGTGGTCTTGTAGTGCACAGAGTAACTTCTTTAATTTGCCACCTGTCTACGTCCATGTCATTCTTCTTCTTCTTGGTGACATTCACTTGACTCGTTATCAAGTAAATTTCGGATCTAATCGTCTCTCAGAAAACTAGAGGAAGCCAAATTTTTAACAAGGATTTTTTGTTCATGTGATAAATCAATTTCTCCACAAAACTCTCGAAGATTTATGATTCCTGTACACATGGATTTTTTCATCATATATGGGAACTATTTGCTCAGATTTAATAAATGCTTCGCATTTTTAACTTTAAACTGGATTCTTTCATCTCTGTAGTATGTTGGGAAAGATCACGTGCATCACTCCTCTAGATTCATATGTTTATTTTCTTCTGACATTGCAAAAAATTGAGAGGTCAATTGCAATCCCCCTCTTTGCAAGTGTTAGGAGAATATAAAAAGTTAAAAAAACAGTCGCAGGCTGGCTCGCCAAATGTAATAAAATATCGATTGAATATATACTTTACCGTGTCCTTTAGTTACGTTCTTCTAAAAATAGAAGGGACTCAGGAGAATTATTATAAAACAGTTGCGGTATTGCTCACGTCCAGGTTGCAGAATACAGAAAAACTGTGCAGATTATTAGTCGGTGATAAAGTCACAGTCTCAGTCCAGGAAATATGTCAGGTTGATGAGGTTTCCTCATCTTGTGTTGGTCTTTCGTCTTCCCTGCGTCATCCCATCTTGTGTCCTTAAATTTCCTCCATATGTCAGCCTGTGGAGGCGAGATCGGTGATTTGTGTGATATGCTCAATGTTCCCTCCCCCTTGGAGGGAGAGAGGTCACTGTGTTAAAGGACCTAAACTCCCATTAGACTGGCATTATGACCCAAACTCAAACTTAATCCCATTAGTCTTGTTCCACACCATATATGGTAACATCCATAGGAATTCCTTAGGACCAGCTAACACAGCGACATTAAAGGGATACCTCTTGTCATGTGGAATGGGTATGATGTGGATTGTGATAGGTACTAACTCGAGATGGAGCGAGCACTCTAAATGTTGGCGGTTACGCGTTATCGAGACCAAACTTTTCCGATGCTCGAATGCTCGCGTGAATAACGAGCTCCATTGAAGTCATGGGAGACTCGAGCATCTTTCAACCCCGGGGACCAAGGCTCTGCACAGGGAAGAGCTATGGCCAAACACTGGGACTCAGAAAGGATGGAAAAAACACGGAAAGGACGGAAACCGCAGGCCACCCCCCCCCCCCCCGGCCCCCCAGCATGCATGGATGCACTGAGGCTGACTTAATGCACCATTATGCCAAATTATGGTGCAACAGGCATGGCCATGAACAGGAGTGACGAAAACTGAAGCTCGATAGCATCTAAAACATCCAATATAATTGACCCTGACAATATAGGGGACGGCATGCAGAGGCAGCGGAAGCAGGTCTAGAGAGTGTCATGGCGACATACCCTAAAGGACTCAGGCTTCAAACCAAGGGTGGCAGAGAGGGGAACCAAGAGGTGTGCAAAGAAAGCGCTCAAAAATATCGGTACATGATAAAAGTTTTGCCAGTATATTTTGTGGATTACCGAGTGGTGGCGACAAAGTTAACAAGTTTGATGTGGGGAGCCATGAAACAACCCAAAAATTCTGCCGACACAAGCTCGTTGATAGGGGACCAGTGTATGGGGGAGGCAGTACTAGTAGTGGATAAAGGGGTGTGCAGTACTCTAGTCGTTGGATCTTGGCGCGAGCTGGCGCTCCGCTGCCAGGCGAGCTTGCGCCCAATCCAAGCCCCTGTCTTAGGATACTCCCAAAACAGCACTTCTAAGAACCTTTGTATAAGATCAGTGTTGTCGTAGCGTTTCTTAGAAGTTTGGGATTATGGCGGGTGAGGGGAATGTAAACAGATGCCGCAAGAAGCGCTGAAATAATATCGGTAAGTGTAAAAGTTTGCAGTATATTTTGTGGATGGATTAGCACAGCGGAGTGGCCGAACCAAAGTAACCAAGTTTGAGTGGAATGCCTGTAATAGTCTTGGGCGGATGTGCCTTTTAGCTAGGCTCAGCAGTTTGAGCACCGTGCGGTGCTAGCGACGGCATGCTGCTGTGCCTAGAGCGCTACCGGACCTGATGGCGCCATGGCCCACGGCCTGGTAATTCGGAGGAGGGTGGAGGAGGGGTTGGGGGAGGAGGAAGCGTATAGTAGGCCTTTGGGACCTGGACAGAGGTGGCCCGCAATCTTACGCGCGTCGGCCCAGATTATGACCAGTCCCAGGGTCAGACTCGGTCCCAGCCTCTGCACCAAGTTAAGTGTAGTAGCGTTCTGATAAGTGAGATTATGGGGGTTGGTGGGGTGTGAGGGGATGTAAAAGATGCGCAGAAGCGCTGATAAATTCTCCCTAAATGTATTAAAAGTTGCCAGTATAATTTTGTGGATACACCGCAGGGTGGCGGACAAAGTTAACAACTTGATGTGGAATCAGAAAAACAACCAAATGTTGCTGAACCCTCGTTGATAAGGGACGCTGTTGTATGGAGGCGGCTTATGGACGGACTTTTGGAGAGGTAGCAATGGAGTAGGCAATGGAGACAACGTGTGGAGGCTGCTATGGAGACAATTTAATTTGGAGTGCCTGTAGTGGCAGTCAAAAAAGTTCTTCAAAACCAGAGGGAGGTAGGTGGCCTCCAGAAAAATGGATAGAGTGAGTTGCCTGTATGTGGCAGTCCAAAAAAGTTTTTCACACCAGAGGAGCGGTAGGTGGCCCCCAGAAAAATGAAATAGATGAGTGCCTGTTGGGGCACAGCCAAAAAAAGTTTTCAAACAGAGGAGCAGGTAGGTGGCCTCCAGAAAAATGGAAAGATTGAGTGCCTGATGTGGAGTCCAAAAAGTTTCAAACCAGAGGAGCAGGTAGGTGGCCTCCAGAAAAATTGATAGATTGTAGGCCTGTATGTGGCCTTCCAAAAATGTAAAACAGACGGACCGGGGTGGTGGCCCCAGAAAAAATTAAATGATAAAGTACTTATAGCTCGTGACAGGGGCCCTGTTAAAAAATAGCAGTTTCCTCTGCTTTAGTGTACAAGAGGAGAGAAGGAGGAAAATGAGGAGGAGGAGGAGTGCATATAATTATGCAGTTGAGCTTCCTCACCTGTGGGAGATTGGGAAAATTATGGAAATCCAGGCTTTATTATTTAATAAGCGTCAGCCTGTCAGCGTGTCAGTCGGACAGGCGTGTACGAATCGGTGTTGATGTGTGCAACCAGCAGCATCTGAAAAACCCGCTCGGACAAAGACGCTAGCGGCAGGGTAGGCAAGAACCTCCAAGGCGTACAGCGCAGTTCGTGCCACATGTCCGCTTGACAATCAGTATGAGGGAGCTGTGTGATATTTAGGACGTGGGTATGGTCGAGCTACGTACTCCTCCCTCTTCTGTAAAAATCAGCCCCTACTCTGCCGAGACTGGGGGACAGGTGACAGTGTCTTGCTGGGGGGTGACATTACAAATGGCAAAGGCTTGTTTAAAGCTACCCTGCAGTGCTGGACAACTGCCTGGGCGCCCTTACTCTCCCTCGCTATTGTCCTGCACCAAGTACGCCCTCTGCGCTAGCGCTGTCAAGAATGGAAATACTGTTTCAGCTTGTGCACCAGAAGCCCTGCTGGTATTCATGCTTTCCCACTCCTTTCTCTCCCGGGAGAGAGTGGAATGATTAGCTTGTACCGTGGGTCAGGAGAGTGAATACCAGTAATCGGTGTGGAATAAATTCTTTGAACGCGGAGGGTCAGGGGATAGGCCGCCCCTTAGCATGAAATTGCCATATGCGCCAGAGTCCCAACGCGCAAGAATTCAACTCCCCATGGCTCCCTGACTGTCCATCTCTCCTCCTCCAACTCATTCTTCTTCTGCCCATTACACGCTGAACATGTGAAGGGTCTGAGCCAATTGCTCCCTGTTGTGTCTCGCCAACATTCTCCTGCCTCTTCTCCTCATCCTCCTCCACCTCCTCCGCTATGCGTCTGAGAAAAAGACTGAGGGTGCTTTTGGCTATCAACAGGGGAATTCTTCCCCCGTCTTGTGACGGAGCGCCAAAAAACGAGCTTCTGCTTGATCAGAGAGTTTTTCAACCTGGCCAAAGCAGCGGGGATGGTGGGCTGATGATGGCGGCATCGCCATTGACATCTGTGTGGTCCTCAAAGGACTCAGGCACCTGACGAGTATCAGACATCCACGTCCATCCTCATTGTAGATGAGGAAAGCTGCTGACCTGACTACCAGTCTGGGGATGAGTTGACATGGCAGTCTATCAATCGCTCTGCGCTGCCTGGGTAAACTCTGGGATAACATGGGTAATGCTTGACTTCCACCTTGCTGCGGACGTCCGCACACAGTCGGTGACGGGCAAAGTTGGAGGCGGCGATGCGCTAGGCTGAGAGTGGCAGCATCTGGCTATGGACTTCTGAAATGCGCAAGATGAGGCATACCTTCGTGAGAATCTGAAAGATTGGGGGTATGTTTGGGAGAGGAGGAAACGCTAAACTATCAGATGTAACACATGGCCAGGCATGGCACATGTGTTAGTCTGCCGAGTTGCAGAGCGCCACCAGGTTCAGGCCGTTGTTCACACAACAACCATGCCTGGCTTAGGTCAGCGGTGCCAGCCAGAGATAGTCATGCCACCGTGAAGCCAGTAATAGCTCTGGGCGGTGTGCTTTTATCGCCTAGGCTCAGCAGTTTGGCACCGCTGCTGCGCTTAGCGACGCACCGCTGCTGTGCCTAGAGTAGCGACGATGGCGCCATGCAACGGATGGATAGTTCGGATGGAGGGTGGAGGAGGGGGTGGGAGGAGGAGGAGGAAGAGTAGGCCTGAAAGACTGGAACCGAGGTAGGCCCCGCAATCCTACGGCGTTGGCACGTAGCAGCAGGCAGTATATGAACAGGAAGAGTCATTTTATTTTAATACATGCAGAGTTTAGTGTTTTATCTAACTTGTTGAGTCCATAAAGCTGTAGGCTAAGTATACAGTCATGGCCAAAAGTTTAGAGAATGACACAAATATTATATTTTCACATTATCTGTTGCCCTCTGGTTTTTATGTGTGTTTTTCAGATGTTTTTTTATCACATACAGAAATACAAGTGCAATCATATTATGAGTATATCTCCCTGGCATGCTCTCAATCAACTTCTGGACCAAATCAATGCTTGCATTTTGTCACAATTTGTTGGTTTTTTGTTTGTCCACCCGTCTCTTGATGATTGACCACAAGTTCTCAATGGGATTTAGATCTGGGGAGTTTCCAGGCCATGGACCCAAAATCTCTGTTTTTTTTTTCTGAGCCATATAGTTATCACCTTTGCTTTATGGCAAGGTGCTCCATCATGCTGGAAAAGACATTGTTGATCACCTGTCACCTGCTCCCTGCTCTTGGGCAGTTGGGAGAAGTTGCTCTTGGGGGACATCCTGCTACCATTCTTTATTCATGGATGTGTTTTTAGGCAAGACTGTGAGAGAGCAGATTCCCTTGGCTGAGAAGCAACCACACACATGAATGGTTGCAGGATGCTTTACAGTTGGCATGAGACAAGAGTAGTAATACTGCTCACCTTGTCTTCTCCGAACAAGCTGTTTTCCAGATGTTCCAAACAATCGGAAAGGGGATTCCTCAGAGAAAATGACTTTACCCCATTCCTCAACAGTCCACTCCCTGTAACTTTTGCAGAATATCAGTCTGTCCCTGATGTTTTCTTCTGGAGAGTAGTAGCTTCTTTGCTGCCCTCCTTGACACCAGACCTTGCTCCAAGAGTCTCTGCCTCACAGTGCGTGCAGATGCACTCACACCTGCCTGCTGCCATTCCTGAGCAAACTCTGCACTGCTGATAGCCCGATCACGAAGCTAAAACACTTTTAAGAGATGGTCTTGGCGCTTGCTGGTCCTTCTTGGGCACCCTGGAGAAACTCTCTCCTTGAATTCCTTGATGATGCAATAGATTGTTGATTGAGTTGCAATCTTTCTAGCTGCGATACTCTTCCCTGTTTTTCCCAGTTTTGTGAAGTGCAATGATGACTGCACATGTTTCTTTAGAGATAACTATGGTTAACAGAAGAGAAACAATGATGCCAAGCACCAGCCTCCTTTTAAAGTGTCCAGTGGTGTGATTCTTTCTTCATCATGACAGACTGATCACCAGCCTTGTCCTCATCAACACCCACACCTGTGTTAATGGTGCAATCACTGAAACAATGTTAGCTGCTCCTTTTAAGGCAAGCCTGTAATGAAGTTCAAATGTTTTGGGGGAAAAAGTTCATTTTCTATGCAAATATTGCCTTTGCAATTAATTGCTGTTAAGCTGATCACTCTTTATAACATTCTGGAGTGTATGCAAATTGCCATTATAAAACCTGATGCAGTACACTTTGTAAAAATTAACATTTGTATAATTCTCAAAACTTTTGACGGTGACTGTAGCTTACAGCCAAGGAAAACCCAAAAAGTCATTGTGGGATATTTATCAGGGCCTCTGAAGCCCTTAAATAATTGCAAATGTTATTTTATTGCTACCACTTGCAATTATTCTCCCCAAACCGCCAGTGGGGCGTGAAGGGGCGGGGCACGGCCAGCAGGGACGTGTGCACTCGCTGCAGCCTGCAAATTTTAACATGTGAAAAGTCACCGGCTGTGTTTATTTCTACATTAGGCCATGAGATGAGCGCTGCACAGAAGATTCTTGATGTATCGGGCTTTACCAGAGCAGCGGCAGGGCGTATGATAAATAACCCCCATTATATCAGAAAATGTGAATAATTAATTGAAAACACCAGCAAAAGCTTCCTAACTGTTTTAACCGCTTACCGAGATTTGACGTAGAAACAACATCCCAATTCTGGCACCAGCTGTTGAACAGAGCCAGTGCCATAAGCTGAAGTGTCAGCTGTATAATAAAGCTGACACCCGCCTCTAACACCTGCGATTGGAGATTCCTCCCATTGCGGGTGTTAACTCCTTACACGCCGTGGACACGCAAGTAAGGGGCTGCTCTAGTTCAGACCCCCCTTGCGAGGCTTACCGGGGGAATCCGTAGCTCCGATAGCAGCCCCGGGGTTTGCCAGTGCCCCTGGGCTGCTCGATATCCCACACGAGGCGGGTCCTGCCTCCTAGCTGTAACACACTGAGGATGCACAGCATTATACGGTTACATGCTATCTGTATTACACTGGTAGGTGAAGAAGAGCATCGCTTGATCAAGCCAACCTGTAAAAAAACAAATATATATATATTATACATTTAATAAAGTCTTTTTAAGAAAATGAATTAAATTAATAAAGTGAAAGTCCCCTAAACAGCAATATTCCCTATACACATTTAATAAAGTACAAAAAAAAGTCACAAAAACCCCCACATATTTGGTATTGCTGCGACCGTAACAATCTGTACAATAAATCAGTAACATTACTGGACCCGCTCGGTGAAAGTGGTAAAAATAAAAACTTGAAATCAAAAACAAACATCCCTATACAAAAATTTTTTCAAAAACTGTTTAGAAAGTTATGTGCACCATGTCCACTGAAAAGGACAACTCAACACGTACAAAATAAGCCTTAAAACAGCTCTATCAAACAAGAAATATTAACCAGTTTGCGACCACCCGCTGTGTATTCACGGCAGCGGGCGGGTCGCTCTGCATGGAGAGGGCTCACGGGCTGAGCCCTCTCCATAGCCAGTAAGTTTTTGCTGCCCCATAACATCCAGCAAAAATGAGAGGATGAATAAAAAAACATGTCAACATAAAGCAGACATTTGGTAAATGTTAGTTATCATTTTCACCAAATATCTGTTTTTTCATAAATAAATGCAAAACATACCTCCAACATTTTTCATCTATCATGAAGTACAAACTGTCCCGAGAAAACAATTTCAAAATCACTTGGAAGTGTTAAAGCGTTCCAAAGTCTGAGTATCAATAACCTTTCTATATATTACATTCAAGCTTGATTTTGAGTATACTACAAAGTTTATCATAAGCAAAAACTGTATTTACTTTTTATATTAAATTAAGATTCCTATGTTCATTTTTTGACAAATGTCTTTAGAGAATCACTGAATTGTTTTCACCCAGCAAATACTATTTCTTCTTCTAGCTGATCTATTTACATTGCAGATTTTATTGCATTTTGGAATCTGTGGCCCAGTTTGACACCCTCCATCTGTGCTGTAACTTTATGTAATAGTTTTACAACCTGCTTTGTCTTACAGTAGATGTTTCCAAGTGGCAAGCAATGAATCCTGATGTTTTTATGGTATACCA
>WNYA01000957.1:0-93118 GCA_019512145.1 Engystomops pustulosus | reverse complement strand
GTGTACATACATGACATTACTTATCCTGTACTGATCCTGAGTTACATCCTGTATTATACCCCAGAGCTGCACTCACTATTCTGCTGCTGGTGCAGTCACTGTGTACATACATGACATTACTTATCCTGTACTGATCCTGAGTTACATCCTGTATTATACCCCAGAGCTGCAGTCACTATTCTGCTGCTGGTGCAGTCACCGTGTACATACATGACATTACTTAACATGTACTGCTATACATTGATTCATGTATGATACTTACCCAAACTAGGGCATATTTAAACTGACTGGCAAGCGTCCTGTGAATCCGATGACACTGTTAACATAAAATACACAAAACATTAGTAACGGCCAAGGTAATCTTAAAAGAAATTTAATTTCAAAAAAAAAAAAAAAACCCCTGAAGATTTAAAGTGGACTGAGGATGGAGATTCACTTTAACATAAGTGGTGAAACTATACTACAAGCTACTGTTTTGTGTTATCAGCCACACATAAGTATAGCAATGTGCCAGTCATTGGACTGGTTGCCCATGTCCTTCAGTATACAGTTTAAAATAATAACCCTCATCCACAAAGCTCTGCACAATGCTGCACTTCTCTACCTCTCTTCTCTCATCTCACTCTATTACCCAACCTGTGCTCTTCGATCTGTCAGTGATATTAGATTAATTTCTACCTTAATTTAAACCTCTCACTCACATCTCCAGGACTTCTCCCGAGCCGCATCAATTCTGTGGAATGACCTTCTAAGACTATCAGACTAACACCCAACCTCCAAAGCTTCCAACCTGCTCTTAAAACCCATTTATTTAGGCAGATCTATCACACTCACAAACTGCCTGTATCTCCAACTCTGTCTTTACTAACCCGTCCTCCTCCTCCTCCCCCCTGTCATCGGGCAAACACCAGATACCAAGCTCCAGGCTTCTCCGCAGTAACATTCACCTTAGTCTCTGTAAGTGAGATGTGGCTGATGGTTGGTTCACGCAGAATCCTCTTTTTTTTTTTAAATTATTTTTTTTCTGTTTCCTTATAAAGAATGGCTAGACCATTATACAAGCTCTTGTGTCCCCTCTCCTCATCCTTATAGACTGTAAGCTCTTGTGTCACCCCCATTATATTTGTATGTGTCCCCTATGAGTTGTACAGAATATGATGGTGCCATATAAATAAAGATGATTATTATTATTATTACCACATGTTCTACTGAGGCGCCTTTCCGGAGGATTATGGCATCTGCAAAATCCGGCCTCTCTGTGAAGATAACACACAGACATTTACTACTACAGCGCCTGCCATCACATACATAAGAATCAATATTATACAACTTCTAAATAAGGGAAAAATAATTGCCAAAGTCACAGATCAGAGATGATTCCACTGCTGGGATCCCTGGCAATCTAACATGACGTGTGCGACTTTCCTGCAGCACCCCCGCAGGAGAAATGAAGCATTGCACAAGTCCCATTGAAGAATCAGTATTCTCCCTACGTAATGCACAGATATCGGGTCATTCAAACCTTCTGAACTTGTGCATTAAAAATCTACAAACTAACAACAACATTTTGGCAGTAGTTCCTACTGGGGGGGGGGGGGTTAAATTTATCAAATCTATTAAAAACTAAGTAAATGGGCACTGCAAAAAATAAAAAAATAAAAAAAACTCTACAAATACGGTTTGTGAATCCGGGCTTAAAGGACACAGGAAATGTCTTAGATTCAGGTTGAAAGGCCATCAGATGTCTGATTTTGATTTCTGGATGGGATAAGAACAGAAAATCTCTTACGTCCTCGCTTTTTAGTGTAGATGCAGGTAAGTGCCAAATATTGCCATAACATCTCCAGCAGATAATCCAAGTTCAGCTTCATCCCACAACTGGAAGAGACAAAGACCAAGTAGTGAGATCCATGAAGCCCCCAGAGACCCCACAGCATTTATTGTAGTGTGTGATGGGTATCTGTGTTCAGTGACAGTCTACAGCATAAACTACATCAACATGGTGACATACAATGCAGTGTTTTAGCATCTCCACCTTAAATAACTACCCCTACACATATCTGGTGCAATGTGTGCATGTATGTAGATGTGTGTGGTGGCACAGTGTATACTGTATGTAGATGTGCGTGTTGTCTATACCAGTGTGCATGTTGTCCAGTTTAATGTGTGTATGTAAGATAACACAACAGTATCACACCAGCACTAAACCCTCAGGGGCTTCCGGACCTCACCTGATGACCACACTGTGCGGCTGCCGGGCCAATCTGTCCACCTCCTCCATGGAGATCTGATCTATTTTATTATACACCTGCAGAGAGGAGACAGCAGCACATTAGACACTACTCACATATAGTCTTCTTCCAAAAACAGGCACAATATACAACTCTAAGCAAACCTCTCACCCCCCCCCCCCCCCGGGGATGTCACCTACAGTAAATACTTTTCCACGTGTTGTAAGACTGACCAATCAGAGCGGCCCGAATAGGACACACCTACTAATAATAGCGGCAACTCAAGTTATCAATTTATTCATACATTTTCAGGAGGAACAACATTTCATTTTAAGAATAGATGTTATGTCCCAGTTCACACGTCCGGTAACATAGTTCTCCTCCATGCACTGACAGTTTGTTACAATGTATAAGTACGGAGCAAAACCTTCCTTTACATATGTGTACATTTATGTGTGTTAGACAAATTCCTGGTAGTGGCCAGTCATCAGACTGAGGTCCGAATCTGACGGCCCCCACCCCATTCTCTTATTCGACTTAGTATAGACAGGAATATTGTGGACTCACATAGAGACAAGGCATGTACACTCTGTTCCCCACTATTACATCTATGAAGTCATCGGGGGTGCAGTCCTCCCGGAACAGAACCTCAGCGTTAAACATTTCTAGAAAAAGGCTTGTTAAGGTCCAAAACAGAAAGACAGAAAGAACATAGGACAATATAGGATAAATCCGTGCATGGCTAGACAGACAGAAGAGCTGGAAGGATACTGTATTCATGCAAGATGAGCTGCACCAGTTTCTCGGAGCACTGGGTCAGGGGGACGGTGGAGTTGAAGGAGATGCCTCCTCCTTTCTTGGGCTGGAAGACAAATACAAGATACTTCACTATTGCATCAGAATATAGGAAAGCTCCACCTCATATCTAATAAACCACAAGTACATCCATATCCTTAAAGGGATTGGCCTTAGAGTAAAAGATGTTCCCTGTGCTTATAAGTGGTGGTACACGAGGATGGGGTTCCAGTTTCCCAAAATATGAAACCCCATGTCAAACATGGACACTGCCACTCCATTCTTTCTCTCTGGCACTGCTGTACCCTCAATCCCATAGGCCATGAATGGGGTGGCTTCCACTCTATTCAGGCAAGAGGATCAGCCCGGTTTTGAGGACCACTGTTAGTCCCAGTGGTCAGACCTTCATTGATCACCAAGATCTCCTGTGCATAAGGGATAACAATAAAATCTAGACCAACCCCATTTAACTATTCACAGAGCAATCTGTGGCTGATGAATACGGGCAGTGGCCCATGGATATATCCATAGGGATTTCCACTGACCTGTAAGCACTAGCCAAGGTCTAGGAACACTAACCTTGAAGTATATGTTGGGCTTGTTCTTGTTTAGTCGAATCCCCACAGTCTCCAGCTCTTTCTCTAGTAAGGACCTGATAAAGAGGCAGCAATCTATTAGAATTCATCCAAATTTATTTTGTTTTACAAGTGACTGATGGTTGGTGGCCAGACTGTAGCGCTCACCTCTGGACTTCACCCTTTGTGGCATCCAACATCATGATGACCACGTCAGAAGTTCGGGCGACGGCGATGACCTGGCGACCTCTGCCCTTTCCTATAACGGCAAAGTTTAGATAAGTATAGGGCACACTGGGTATATAGTAGGAGCTTTCCAACCACAGAGACCCCCTCCATTCATATGAATGAGGGTCTTAATGCACAGGTTGGCCTTTCCTCTACAAAGGAAAGTATGCACGGCTGTCTTGCCACGCCATTCATTTGGGGAACTAAGACCCCCTTTTATCAGTGGGGGTCCATATGATCTTACGCCCCTGGAACTTCAAGTTAGGCCTCTTCCACATGAACGTAAGCTATGCCCAGGCCACAACCTGTGTGTAACATACAGCCCCCTGGAGAAGGGGAGGAGCGAGTGCTCCTCACCCCTCCCCTCTCCATAGGGCACCAGCGAAACACATATATACTAACCATACTGTGCACAATGCACTTCTATGGCGGCTGCAGGTTGTATCGTAGTTCGTGTGGCCACCATATATGTTCGTGTGCATTGAGGCTTAGATACAGTTAGAAAGGTGAAATTTATGAACAGAAGATCCAGCGCTCACCTTGTGCTGCACCTTCAATAATTCCCGGCAGATCCAGAAGCTGAATGTTCGCTCCTTTGTACTGGAAAACAGAAATGGATCCCCATAAAAACCACAGCATACAGGATCTATCATCATGTATACAGACCTCTCCCGACAAACGTATCCGGTCTACACAATCCTCAGAAAGACATTTTACCTGAACTGAACACCAGAAAATTGTCTCCTGTTGAGGACTTTTTCCTCAGAGAGGATTGTCTAGACTGGATACAACTGTAACAAACCCTCAGCTGTGAGATGAATTAAGTCTTTTGATACACTGACAGCAAGCAGGGATTTTGAAACAATAAGGAATTTCAAAACCATTTAATTTCAGTATATGAAACACCATTGTGTCCATTCCTCCTTACCTCTATCACCCCGGGGATGCAGGTCAGCGTGGTGAACTCGTAGGAGGCAGCCTCGCTAGCAGTGGAGGTCATCAGACTCAGAAAGGTGGACTGGAAAAGATTTTTAAAATTTCCAAATCCATTAAAAAAAAAAAAAAAAAAAAAATTTACTTTCCCCAATTTTGTAAAGTCGATATACACTATAAAACATTGCATTTTAATTTTACACATAATATCGTTATTTATACTCTAGTCACATCCAAAGCAGAACAAAGTCTCCTTTACTGCTTAATGATTTGTATAAGCAGGTAGGACCAACTACTGACACATTCTAGTGTCTTCTCTTTCTCATCGTATGGTTGGCAAGCAGAGGATCCAGTGATCTGTAGGGTAAGCATTCAGACCAACAATGATGAAAAAGAGAATAGATGGTTGTTTTCTGGGACCCTCACTGCTATCAGCTACTCTGTGGATAGGGGACAACATGTATACTAGGGACAACCCCTTTAAAGGAAATCTATCATCAAACCCCATCATGATAAACCAGGGACACTTACTAACAGATACATTTACAATTATGCTAATCAGCCAGATGGGCTCTTGGGGGTGTTACCAGAGCCCCTATGTGCTGCAGATGCACAGGCTGTTACATTGTGCAGGAGCACTTCCCCCTCTCCCACTGTGAGATTGCATCAGGCAGAGGACGGTGCAGATGGAACGGGTGGAGACAGTGTAACAGCATGTGAAGCTACAGCACAGAGGGGCTCTGCTTACGTCCCTGGAGCCCTTCTGCTCATTAGCATAAGTGTAAAAGTTAATTTTAGAAGGAAGGAGGCCATAGATAACAAGCATAAGGAGATTGCCACAGTCATGGTGCCTGGATCTAGGAGTAAGCTTCCCTGGTTTATCATGATGGATTCTGGTAGGGTATTTAATGGTGCAGAGAGGTGGCAGTTGACCATCTTATGTGTGATGCAGCTCCGGATGTGACTAGAGTACAAGAATTCATCTCGCTCTAGAGATTATAGTATATGTAGTAACACAGGTTCCAGGGTGCGTACCGACCTTACCCACAGAGGGGAACCCAATCAGCGCCACCCTGGCATCTCCAGATTTCATCACATCGAAGCCCTCTCCTTTACCGGCAGCAGATTTGGAGGGCTCCAGGAGCTGGGCTCTGTACTTGGCGAGCTTGGCCTTCAGCAATCCTAAGTGATACTCAGTTGCTGCGAAGGAAGGAAAAAGCAAAGTTATAGGCGGCACATTGTAACAGAACATCTGCTGTGAGATACATGTGACCCCTGTGCATGGAAAATAAGACACCAGCACCCCTCCTACTAAAGAGTGACAACCTACACCCCCACAGGACATGGAGACACATAGCTTGAACCCCCTCATTCTAGTGCACATAGCAGGGGGTCGCTGCCCCTTTATCCAGCCGCTGCACCCCCCACGTGTGACCCCGGGGACTGCATCTCACCCTTATTCTTCTGGGTCCTGGCGATCTCCTTCTCGATCTCGGAGATCTTCTCTAGGATCCCCATGTCTGCGGCCTCCCGACTACAGCCAACACCGACAGGAAAGGAAGCGGAGAGCAAGGGAGCCGGGGAAGGGCGGAGCTTCTACAAGACGTCATCAGGCAGAGACCGGCGCGCAGCGGCCATCTTTGTTGAGGGCTTCGTCCCTTTACTAATCCTGTTGATAGGGAATGCTGGTTTAACCCTTTATTTGGGATTAACATACAGGAAAATGATGTGGGAGTGATGTTTTTATTCCCAAATTTGAATGTATGAGTCTAATTAAAGAGAACCAGCAAAAGGAAAATGTATACCTAAAATTATATAACCAAAAATAATAAGATATATGTGTCTATAATAGCTCCAGTATGTAGGATATATGATGCCTATACTACGCCCCCTATGGACATATATGGCTATAGTTAAACCCCCAGTATTCAACATATATGCAGCTATACTACCCCTAGTATGTAGGATATATAGGGCCTATACTACCCCCAGTATGTAGTGTATATGTGGCTATACTACCCCCAGTATGTAGGATATATAGTGCCTATACTACCCCCTCAGTATGTAGAATATATGCGGCTATACTATCCCCAGTATGTAGGATATATAGTGCCTATACTACCCCCTCAGTATGTAGAATATATGCGGCTATACTATCCCCAGTATGTAGGATATATAATGCCTATACTACCCCCTCAGTATGTAGAATATATGCAGCTATACTACCCCTGGTATGTAGGATATATAATGCCTATACTACCCCCTCAGTATGTAGAATATATGCAGCTATACTACCCCCGGTATGTAGGATATATAGGGCCTATACTATGCAGCTATACTATCTCCAATATGTAGGATATATGCAGCTATACCACCCCAGTATGTAGGATATATGCAGCTATACTATCTCCAATATGTAGGATGAATGCAGCTTTACTACCCCCAGTATGTAGGATATATGCAGCTATACTATCTCCAATATGTAGGATAAATGCGGCTATACTACCCCCAGTATGTAGGATATATGCAGCTATACTATCTCCAATATGTAGGATAAATGCGGCTATACCACCCCAGTATGTAGGATATATGCAGCTATACTATCTCCAATATGTAGGATAAATGCGGCTATACTACCCCCAGTATGTAGGATATATGCAGCTATACTATCTCCAATATGTAGGATAAATGCAGCTATACTACCCCCAGTATGTAGGATATATGCAGCTATACTACCCCCAGTATGTAGGATATATGCAGCTATACTACCCCCAGTATGTAGGATAAATGCGGCTATACTACCCCCTGAGGGCTATATTACCCTCAGTATGACGGTTATATGTGGCTATATTACTACTATGTAGAATATATACGTTATTATACTACCCTCTCAGTATATAAAATATATACGGCTATACTACTCCCAGTATATTGGACAACTACATGTGACATAGTGCTATATGGTCATCTGAGCCAAAGCCACAGTGAATTCAGCTGAATATTATGTAGGGGTCTTCTAACTCTGTAGAAGCCTATGTCACCTCTTGAAAAAACCATTTACTTTTTCCTTGAGCCAGTTCTGCCCCCAACAGACTCTGATGCCAGTTGCAGGAAGCACGTAATCTAAGTTCTTGTAACCAGTCAAAAGTATGAAGAGGGTCCAAGTGTTCTGAATCTTTTTTTACATTTTAAGTCAGAAAATGGTGCACATCTGTGCTAAAAACACACAAACATGCAAAAAGCAGTGTACTGAGAACATAATGAAGGGGGAAGCAGGGGCTCCTTGCATCATACACAACAACCATGTTTGAGAGCTTTTAGCTTAAAACAGCCACTCTGGTTAATACAGACGATATACTGCCCTTATTTATGGCTCATGCCCTAAGGTAGCCTGAGACTGCGTTCACATGAAGTGTTTGAGTTGTGTTTACGAACAGGTTGGGGGAGATTTATCATAAGTCTCTCCAATCATAGCTCAGCTCTCATTTCCCCACAGCTGTTTATGAAATTAAAGCTAAGCTCTGATTGGTTTCCATGGGCAACTAGACCAGTTTTACCTCAGAAACTTTATGATAAAAAAATCTTCCCAATTGTGTGAACACGGCCTCAGGCCACTTGGAAACAAGCAACCCCTTTTTTTGCCGGGTGGAGAAGGGAGGGTGATAAGCGCCCACATAGGGAGTTGTGCGGGATAGGGCACGGCTCGGGCACAGTGCAATAAGAAATGGAGTGCTCGCCACACCATGACCGGGTCTGATGCAAGTTTATGTCGTGAGCTAGCTGCTGCTTTTGTGGCAAGCTCATGGCTACTACATACATTCGTGGACAATAGGCCTAAGGGTGAAGACACACATGGCGTTTTTGGGCCGTTTTTACTAAATGCGTTTTCAGATCATTAAAAACGCATGCGTTAAAAAACGCATCCGTTTTTAAAAACACATGTGTTTTTTGAAAACGCATGCGTTTTTGTCCGTTTTTCCTAAATTGCGCAACGAAAAAGGACAAAAACACATGCGTTTTTAAAAAACGGATGCGTTTTTTAACGCATGCGTTTTTAACGATCTGAAAACGCACTTAGTAAAAACGGCCCAAAAACGCCATGTGTGTCTTCACCCTAAGGCCGGTAGCACACGTGGCTCTTCGAACCTCTTTTTGGGCCGTTTTTAAGCAGCCCGTTAAAAAAACCGCATACTTTATTTGACAACGCATCCGTTTTTGCCAATCATCTTAATTAAAATGGTTCAAAAACATGTGCGTTTTTTAACGGACTGCTTAAAAACGGCCGAAAAACAGGTTGAAAACGCCACATGTGCCGCCGGCCTGAGTCTGCATTCACACAGCCGTATGGGGGACGTATATACGCCCCCCCATAGACGGCAATGGGCGCACGGCGCCATACAGGGGCAGTGCAGTGCAGCACCGTTCCGTACCCCGGAAAAAGATAGGACATGTCCTCTTTTCCCAGAATACAGCGCTGTGCCCCATGTTTCTCTATGGAGAGGGGCAGGGGTGAGCAGCGCTCACCCCCTCCTCCTCTCCCAAGCGCCTGCCCGCTGTGCTATGGTACGGCAGGCACACGTTAATGTGAATGTAGCCTAAGGCTGGTGGCCCACAAGTTTATTCCTACAAATTGGCGCATTGAATGTGGTATATATCATTTTAGCAGTTTTAGGTCCAGTAAATCTCACACCCGCATAGAGTTTATCAGAATAAACTAACTTAAAGCTTAAAGGAAAAATCAGAATCCATCATGATAAACCAGAGACACTCATAGATCCACCATGACTGTGGTAATCTTCCTAAATTTGTTATCCATGGCCTCCTTCCTTCTAAAATTACTTTTAAAATTATGCAGCCAGAGTCCCTCCACAGGCTGTTACACAGTGCAGGAGCACTTCCCCCTCCCATCAGGCAGAGGCAGGGGGAAGTACCAAGGGAGTACGGGTAGACAGTATACTTGCCTGTGCAGCTACAACATAGAAAAGCTCTGGTAACACCCCAAGAGCCCTCCAGGCTCATTAGCATAATTTTAAAAGTTGATGTTAGAGGAAAGGAGGTCATGGATAACAAATATAGAAGGTTACCACAGTCCTGGTGCCTGGATGTAGGAGTAAGTGTCCCTGGTTTATCATGATGGATTCTGATAGTAGAATTTAGTTTGTCCGGGACATCAGTCCACCCAAGGGACAAAACGCCTGATACCAGAGATCTCTGCCCTAATGGAGCAGAGTCAGTCAATACAAAGAACTGGGGTATGGGACACCTTGTAGGGACTGCATGCAGTCAAAACCCTAATATTAACCATTGCTCAGCCACTGGCCACCACAGATAGCCTGTGACCTCTAACCGGTCATGTAAGTGTAATTGCATCAGGCCCCTCCACTGCCCAGATCAGAACGACTTCTTTATTGTATTTGATGCAATGAGAATAAAAAGTCAGAAATAGCAGCTTGGATCTTGTGCGCCAGCCCTCGATGCATTGCCATGTGCCCTAGTGCAAGAAACGCTCTAGATTTAACCCTACATCTACCTGCCAGCACACCACCTTACGGGGTGTACAAGACGGACTTAACCTCTCCATACAGTCTAAATTCATGAGGTTTTTTTTTTTTTTTTTCTTCGCAGGAAAATAAAAACCTGAGAAAAAAAGCCAGAGTGTAACAGCCCAAAGTTTTTTTTTTTTTTCTTTGATGTTTGCAACGGAAAAATAAGAAAGAAATGCGGCAAAAAAAGTTGGTGTTTCTCTGTAAATGTGCAGCGACGAGAAGTCTCAAGCGTGGTTGCAGGAATCGGAGACGTCAGCCACGCTTTAATCCATGACACATAGCAAATACGACAACAACTCCAAGCGGCCCCTCGCACGCAGTCACATGTGTGTGAACCTCGCCGCTGCTCTTCAGCTGTTACCACCACAGTCTTCCAGCAGATGACGCTGCTCCCTCCTTCTGGGGGCTCACTATGCGCTCGACCCTTCGAGAAGCAGGATACACATAGTTCATTAATGAGACATGAGACTGGACAAGCAGGGGGTGCGCAATGCATTTCCATCACCCGTTATCAATACCCTGGAAAAATAGGCCGCCATGAAAGTGGTCACTGACTCTTCAGCAGCTCGCTCTGCGCTCGGGAGGCATCCATAGATCTATATTTCTGATTAAATATATGTGTATTTATAATATATATTTATAGATATAGAAAAAAAAAACCTTAAATCTGACATTTCCCATTTTCAATGTGAAAACGGGGAAATGTATTGCAACTCGGAAAAAACGCTTTCCTTTTGACATTGGGATGGGGGGCCAATAGATTTTCTCTTTTATAGATGGAGTGTGTATGTTCTGTACTCCCCTTCTGCATCACTCCCTTATGGTAGGTCTGTGCCCCGTCTGGCTACAGTGTGCATAAGGGGGCTCCATGTTGTCGGCCATATAGGGGAGGGGGATCGAAGCTGGAGCGGTAATGTCAAGCAGGAAAAAAAAAAAACTAAATAAAATTAAAACAACAAAAACCCAGCGGATTAAAATAAAACCGGCGTACAAAGAGGGGGCACCACTCCACGCAGCATTGCTTTAACGCTCATACATTCTCCTCAGAGTCTCTGACAGAACAGTAACCGCAGGCGTCCGCGCGGACGGCTCCGTTCTGTCCGTGTGGTGGCGGCGGGTCGAGGTTGGGGCTTCTGTCACCGGAATTCATAGATCGGGGCGCTGTGTTCCGGGACGTGGGTCAGGTTTAAAGACTGATACCTGCAAGGAGAAAATATGTTGTTATAATAAGCAACGTGAGCATTGGAATGTTTTTGTCAAACAGCTGGGGATTTGTTACACTTGCACCTAGTGTGCACTGTAAACTACAGTGTAGAATCCTGTTACAATGTATCGGTCTACAGTCCTACAGTGTGAACTGAAAACAATTGTAACAAACTGCACACAGCGGACTGATTGTTATATTGCTACAATGTAACAGCTCAGGCTTCATGAGAGTCTAGAATCTAGCTCACGCTGCACTGACTAGAGTGGATACTAGGGTTGTCCTACCATTAAATAACATCCCTTAGGCACAAGATAGGGTAGAACATGCTGATCTGGTGTTATCACATGTTGTTAGCACCAATCGGAGATGCAGGGAAAAATGTGTCCTAGTCACGCTCAATCTGATGCTTCATTCTTTGCTTCAGTGATTATGTGTTTTAAGCCTCTTCATTTGTATTTACATGCACTTACAGCAAACAGATCTTAAAGGGAACCTGTCACAAATACAGCTAGTGACAGGTCCCCTTGAAGCCCTATTAGAGAACACCTACCAGTTTTCAGCACATCATGTGACCAGGGTGATATCATCTAAGGTCCTTTTACATCAGCAACGTCTACCCCATGTATGTAACTTATCTACAAGGAGTAAGAAGTAAGAACAGCAGAAGCCCATAGGGGCTGCCGTGGTTTAATGGGATCTAATACATACACGGGGAAGACGTGGCATAGGTAACAGGGTCTAAGTCTACAATGAAACAGCAGCATGTGCTAGCAGCAAGACCTGTCAATCAAGTACAAGGAGGCGGGGCAGTGCAAGCAAACACTGAATATGCAGGGCCACTTTGGACTTTGTAAATGTATATGAAACTCTCCAAACAGATTTTTACATTGCAGCCATGGAACTATTAAGGGATAAGGGCAATGCTTTTTAATCATAGTTTGTAATTAAGTAATTATTCTGGATGGGTTAATTTCCATGGCAGGTTCTCTTTAAAGAGGATGAAATGGAAGCAAAAATATGCAGAACTGAGTCACATAAACTGCACAAGGTGTCTAGTATACGTCAGAGCGCCCTAGGGTGCCTTCATATGACACGTCAAGTATTGCAACAACGGAGGTAGAACAGCGCCTTCTAGTGGGCAAAGCACAGGAAAAAAAAAAAACCTGCTGCGCTGCAGGAGCGAGCCAGAAATAACACAGAGCGCGGCAGTCCTCACCATTCTGAGCTCCGGTGATAATAATAACCCTCTATGGAGGCCGCTGACTTCTGGAAGCAAATGTAGTAGAAGCCGGCAAAGGAAGCGCCGCTGATGTCCTTGATGGTGTGATCCGGCACCAGGAACTGTTCCTGCAGAGGAGAGAACCCTGTAAATCCTGCAATGATCTAAATAACACAACCCCTTCCGCCCCGCATAGGGCATATGGAGATGGGGTGGCTATAGATAACGCACCTTCCACCTCATGAAGACGTAGTCTCCCGCCTTCAGTTCCTCAAATCCAAAATCATCGGAATTGAAGGTCTTTGCGTACTGATAGAAAGCCTGAAACTTGCCCTGCGGAGAGATACGGGGGTCAGTGCCCTGGTGGTGGTGTGGGGGATAGTAGACAAGAGACCCCAGCCCTATACTTACCCAGTGCTTTCTGTCCACATCCTCATCCGCGTCCCACTTTCTCGTTAGGAAAGGATGTTTTCTACTAATTATCTCCCCTTCAAAGAAGGTGGTGAGGGTCGGGTATTCCTAGAAAGATGGGAGAGAGATAAGACCGTAATAGAAGGCAAAATCCGGATGTTCCACCCATCACTCCATTAGGGAGGGGGAATAGGACCACAGGTCTAATCAAACAGAGGTGACCCTATCAGTGGCATCATCAAAAAATAGCATTTTATCCCCTCTCCTATGGAAAATCCCTTTAAAGAGTATAAAAATAAACCATTTAAGGGATGAAGTCCTGATAGCATCACAGAAAGCAGCAGGTGCTGCACCATCATGAAAGCCATGTTTTGGTAAACCTAGAAACCCCTTTAATCCATGACCATAGAGAAACTACAATTCCCATCATGCACCTACTGCAGGGTGGAAGTTGGAGCCTTGCATCACGTGAGATGGTGGTGATTGATCCCCTCCTCTATGAACCATTTACAACCTATAGGTAAAATTTATGACATCCATTTGGCTGCTGCCTGTTCACCCCCCACCCCCCGTGGGACGCAAAGTAATGGGTTTCCATGGATACAGAGAACAGCGGTAATGGGGCTTCAGGACCACTTACCTCAGTAAGGCCTTTAATCTTCAAGTATCCACACAGATAAGCATTTTCCATGTCCACGTGCTGGGGAGGAGAGGGAGAGATGTTAATGTGTGCTCTTACAGCTCCATCTAAGGTTGATGCGTCCAGAACCCCATGACAACACTTCCTGCTACTTTTACTGCGCCCTATAATAAGTAGTGTTGCAAGTTTTATACAGATTATTTTCTTTCCTACTGCACCCAAAATCTCAGCCTGCGTTCAGTGAACAAGAACAATCCTGTTAATAGCCAGAGGCCAAAAACTTTGTTCAGACCCAATACCTACAGCTAAGGGTATGTGACTTCTGTATCGATCTAGCGGATACTCTATAATGACATCTGCTGCACTAACCAATCAGCTGATAAGTTTTGTTACAATGTGTCAGTCCAGACTGTTTAGAGTGGAGTTTTATTCTCTAGTCACAGGAGCTGACTGTTGCATGACTAAGGCTGGAGCACAATGGCCGCCGTGTATCACAGATCAGGTGACCCCCTCCCCTCTTTCCGGTCAGGTCTGGAGTAATGTATAAATCTATAACCATGAGCAGCAGAGGGTCGGTGTGAGGACATCTTCGCCGGTGGATCACATGAGGACAAGCGCAATCATCAATGTTCAGGAAGAGATGCTGTAACCAATAGGGGAGGGGATGGCAGCATTTACACTTTACTGACCCTTCATACTTAGCAATCACTGCAAAGGTTACCCTGACGCAAGGCCACAACAAAGGGTCCCCACCCATCCCATACTACACTATCTATACCTTTGTATAAGGGGATTCCAGACTGGCCCCTGGAGAAATCAGTAAGAGGCACCCGCTTATCACCCTATAGTATCGGCATAGATCTTTTATTTAGAGGGACCACCCATAGGCTTTGTCATACGGTCTGTAGTCAGTATGTGAGAATCGATGGATAGTAGAGGAGGCCTGTTGTCAGTATATGGGGGCATCTGGTGAGTTTATGGTCCATATAGAGGAGTATAGAAAGAGCTTAAGGGGCTATGGACAGTGCAGGGGGTCTGATCAGTATGTATGGTTATATGGGGGCCATGTGCAGTACAGGGGGGGGTCTATGGCGACAACATAAGGATATACTGGGGTCTATGATCAATATACAAGAATATACAGGGGCCATGGGCAGTACAGGGGGGGGGGTCTATGATCAGTATATAGATATATGGGGACTATGATCAGTACAGGGGTCCATGGTGACAACATAAGGATATATGGGGTCTGATCAGTATAAGTATATATGGGGGGGGGGGCATGGGCAGTACAAGGGGGATCTATGATCGATATATAAGGGGTTATGGGCAGTATATGAGGATATATGGTAGGGGGGGGGTCTATGATCCACATATAAGGCTAGATGAAGGGTCATGGGCAGTATGAGGGGAGCTATGATCAGTATGAGATATGGGGGCTATGGACAGTGCAGGGGGTCTATGATCAGAACGTAAGGTTATAGGGGGGCCATGGCCAGTACAGGGGGGTCTATGGTGACGATATATGGGGGCCATGGGCAGTACAGGGGGGTCTATGGTGACGATATAAGGATATATGGGGGCCATGGGCAGTACAGGGGGGTCTATGGTGACGATATAAGGATATATGGGGGCCATGGGCAGTACAGGGGGGTCTATGGTGACGATATAAGGATATATGGGGGCCATGGCCAGTACAGGGGGGGTCTATGGTGACAATATATGGGGCCATGGGCAGTACAGGGGGGTCTATGGTGACGATATAAGGATATATGGGGGCCATGGGCAGTACAGGGGGGGTCTATGGTGACGATATAAGGATATATGGGGGCCATGGGCAGTACAGGGGGGTCTATGGTGACGATATTAGGATATATTGGGGCCATGGGCAGTATGAGGGGGATCTATGATCTGTATATAAGGATATATGAAGGCTCATGGGCAGTATGAGGGGAGCTATGAACAGTATGAAGATATATGGGGGACACATTGGGGCGCACACAGCCGTCCTCCCCCCAGGTGCTGGCAGTAGCCGGTATGTGAGGCGTCTATGGCCACCCCGGGGCTCACCTGCAGCACCACCTCCACATCGTACGAGTTGCCTTTGCTCTTCTGGTGCCCCCGGAACTTGGAGCCGCTGTACAGGAGGGTGGTGGCCACCCCGGGCTGCTGCGTGTTGATGGGAGGTGGCGGGATGAGGGACGCTGAGCCGGAGGCCGTGCTGCAGGCCTCGGTGCGGACCGGCATGTCCTGTGCCGGTCCCCCCGCCGCTAGGCACAGCTCGTCCCGCAGGGCTCGGCCGCTTCTCCGCTCCCGGCCTGAGCGCCTGGGCCTCTCCACAAGCCAGCGCGCCGATTGGCAAACGGACGCCCCGCCCTTACTAGTACTGACGCTGCCATTGGCCGAGGCGCTGAACGTGGAACGCCGGGAGATGTAGTCTTCGTGTCCTGAAGAGGAAGCTGTGATTGGTTGGAGGATGAACGTGACGTAGGAGGACAAACCAGGGTCAACAGTATGGCTGCGCCCAGAGGATGAAGTGCTGGATCGTGTGATACAATATGGAGCTTATGTGATTCACCCTGGAGGAGGTTCCTATCCCAGGCTGCGCTGTATGACCAGGTATCTGTCAGGAGTCACTTCTGTATCACTCCTCACTGCCAGGGGCAAGATCTCTGCTTGCTATCAATGAATGAAATCCATCCAGGGACAGGCTTAAAGGGGATTATCTTGTAGTTCTAATTGGAGATGAATGTCTGATCCCTGTGTCCCCACTGATTGGGGTCCCAGATATATACCATAGTGATGGTATTGCCTCCCGCTTCATGTCAGGTGACCAGAGATGCCTTAAAGGGGTTTGTCCATAAAAGAAAATTATCAAATTTCAACCCCCTCGTGATGTTTACACAATGAATATCATTGTGAACCCCTTACTTTACAATTATACTGAGTTTTAGCTCCTATCACTGAGCGAATAGGAGCTCCGTGTAAAATTCCAGGGTTTCTAAGCAGACACTTCATGATCCCTCTGTGCTACGAGGTGCTATGAGATGACAATGTGCTTAGATTATCCGGGTACAGGTTCATATACACTTTTATTTACCTTCTGACCATTCACTAGTATCTGACACATAGAAATAGAGATGAAACAGATCAGAGATGAGATCCATGAGATGGATATTACACACCTCAACATTTCAGGATATTGTAAAATGTGTCTGAGCGATCTGTGAACCTAAGATCTAGAGGTGAACAATGAGTTTGATCTATTGAAGGGAGGATTTTTCAGCCCGATAGCTTCAATAGTAACGTTCATCTTTACTATACAGGGGATACAGCTTTATGTGCCGGTACCTATAGACGTATCTTATATATACGGTCATATAGAGATCCTTCCATATACCATTACTTGATAACTGTAGAGAAGAACATTGCTATTGAAAATTCACCCTCTAACACGAAGTAAGGTTGGGGTTCACCTCACTCTGTTGTTACCTTCTGTGTGAGGAGTTTTGGGTTCACATTCCCCTTAGACATGTCTTGGGAGTAGTGTGAGAGTGCCTGGAGTCACATCTCCTAACGTAGAAGGGAGGGGGAGTATTTCCTCCTGTGTCTAGAGAACATACTCCTTTACCTACATGGTGAGCCTGTGACTCCTTTCACTATGGTGCAGTCTATTCTATCGGGAGTCTTGGATTCAAACCCCCATCAGATATATTGTAAAAAAAACTTGAAATATGGAGAGACACAAAGAATGAAGGAGGAACACTACGGGCAGTTTTGGAGAAAATCTTCCTGTCCAGAAAGGCATCCCCTTTAAGGACTCGAGAAGTACAATATCAGTTTAAGACTTAATATTTTTTGCTGTTTTTGTTTTTAGGTTTTCTTAAAGTAACTGCCAAGACCTAGTAAGGATGTTGCCGAGCCTCCATCGTATGCTGTGCACACGGCCGGTGGTGCTAGGTAGTGGCCTGTGTCGGGGGCTATGCTCCCTGGAGACCACCTTCATACAGAAGAGATATTATGCCCCTCCTACTGGTGAGAACAGGGATTACTATACAGGTGGATATATGACACGTACGTGGTAGTTCTTAAAAGATGTAATCTATTTCCTTGTTTTTGTGTTGTTCCAGAAAGGAAGAAGTTTTATCAGAACGTCAGCATTGCTCAAGGCGAAGGTGAGATGTTCATGTCTTAGATACATTTAGTTGTTAGCTGTTTCTGGGAAAGCTGTGTGTGTCGCTGGCAATATGGCAACCACTGGGACTGGCGATAGGTGTTCCCAAAGTCCAAACTGTAGCGATAAAAATATTAAAGGAAATCGACCACTGAAAAAATAACATAAAAAAACCTACAAATACTCACCTCTGCTCCTCTTTATCTCGATCCCCGCACTGTCCTCCGCTAGTCTTGACATGGCGGTGTCACCTAGAAGAGAATTAGCAGCATGGAGCACTCCGGGCCACTACTTATGCACGCCCTCGCCACCTTCCTCTCACTAAATTTATATCCACATTTTAAATGTCTAAACTCTGCACCAGTTATTTTCTTAATCTACGTTCAAATAATGATAAGACCTCCACCTGCTGATCCAGAGCTCCAAATCACAGCTACATGATATATTCTATACTGCCTGCAGTCACCACTAGAGGGAGCTCACTGCAGACTGCTCATGTACAGAATTTAATAGTATGTAGTAGTATGATGGGAGCTCCACCTAGTGCTAGCAGCACAGGGTAGATAATTGGGAACTTAAAAGAAAGTTGTAACTGCGCAAGATTTATCTATTTTGGGATCAAGTAATGGATTTACTTTGACAGAGCAAATATGGTGTTCAAAATCCTAGGAAAATTCAGGGGGGTATTATAAGAAAGATCAGAGACCAGGGTGACATAAGTTCTCACTCCTGGGTGTCTTCAGGAGACTCTATACTGGGGGACCCCACATTCTCTGGGATTCCCACTGTTCTAATCATGTGGAATAACAGGGAAAATATTAGAAGATTAGTGATCTGACATCATTGTGTTTTTCTGTGTTACTTTCAGGAGGATATGAGATCAACCTGGATCACAGGAAGCTGAAGACTCCCCAAGGAAAGCTCTTCACAGTCCCCAGCGAACCCTTAGCTATAGCCGTGGCGACCGAGTGGGACTCCCAACGTGACACCATCAAATTCTTCACAATGCACCTGGTAATAATAATTCTATCTATCTCATATGTATGTTTGTATCTATTTCTCGCATGTCTATCTATTACATATTCCGTTCTGTAGACCACGCTGTGTAACACGGCTCTAGATAACCCGACACAAAGGAATAAGGAGCAGCTCATTAAATCCTCATTGAAGTTCCTCGATACAGACACAGTTTGGTGAGTTCCTCAAGATCATCGCACTCCTCTCCTTTTATGTACCTCCCTTTAGTCTCCATTTGCCTCTTCCCTGCAGGACACGACATGCAGCCCAGTCCTGACTACCATCACAACTGGACCGGCCACTATCTCAGATAGTATCAGCACACACCTTAAATGCTCTGTGCAGCAGATAACCTTGTTCTTCTCCCCTCTTGCGTCCATTTACTTTGTCATAGCCAAAAGATTCAGACACCCATCTCCTTCAATACTATGTGCTGCCGCAGTACACTTCCCTGGCTTCCATAAACTCATGATTGCCGCCCCATGCTGCTATATAAAGACAAATCATTTTATTCTCCCTAGTTACAGAGTAGAGGAGCCCCCTGGACTTGTGGAGCTGCAGACAAACGAATGGGACCCTGTACTGAAATGGGCTGAGAACAGGTGAGAAGGCGCAATGTTCTGTGGTCATGATATACAGCAGTGTCCAGTCTATACATTTCTAACTTGGTTCTGCTCATCAGATACGACGTTGTGATTGGTTCGTCTACCAGCATCATGGGACCGGATATTCCAGACAAGACTAGAGACGTGTTTCACCGGCATCTGGCCTCCTACAATTCCTGGTCATTACTAGGTCAGTGCAGCAGGGGGCGCTGTGTGATGTCTGCATGAAGCATTGGCCTGTGTGTATCTGACCCAATGTTGTTCTCCTCAGGTATTGAGTTCATGATCACTCAGCTGAAGTCCTTCATACTCAGCATGTGCCTAGTGGACCGATTCCTGACTGTGCAGAAGGCTGTGCTGCTGTCCCGCCTGGAGGAGGAGTATCAGGTGAGGGACCCATAGAGCTGTGGCTGCCGAGGGTTGTAGTCTGGTAGAGATCAGAACCATTTGATACTACTCAGACAGAACATAAGTCTCTGAGCCGTGCCAAGGGGCTACAATCCACAGTGGCTTTGGATCTTTATCTGATTCATAGAATGGATGTAAAAGTAAATTTTCTGCCCCGTAATGTGTTGGATGTTTAACCCATTTATTTCCTTGTTCTCAGATCCAGCACTGGGGAAGTGTGGAATGGGCCCATGACTACGACCTGCAGGAGATACAGGCCCGCACGGCCGCAGGCACTCTGTTTGTCCATCTCTGTTCTTCAAGCTCCACGTCTAAACACAAGCTGCTACAGGACTGACCCCAATAATATATATTATTACAACCCTCCTCATAGTTTCATAGTTTATACGGTTGAAAAAAGACACTTGTCCATCAAGTTCAACCGAGGAAGGGTAGGGATTGGATGAGGAAAGAACTCATAAGAAAGAACTCCCCTCCCTAAGAGAACAAAAACAGAACAGTTCCCAAAAGTCCTCATATAAAATCCCCTACACTTGTGTGTATGCAGCTCCAGTGCAGAACAATGGGGCAAATTTACTTACCTGGTCCTGTCGCGATCCCGGATTCGGACGGTCCGACGAAGATGAAGTCCGGCGCGATTCATGTAGCTTATGCGCCCGTGTTCCTGCATCCGTCGCTTCTGTGCCGAGGTCAGCCAGAGTTCACCTTCTTCTTCCCGGTGCTTGGAAGTGCGTGTCTTGCGACATAATTCGAAATGTTAAATCCTGCGCGTAGTAAGAATCCGCCGGGTTGTCCGACGGCCCACCCCCGATTTATGTCGCGCGCAAGCCAGCGCCGATGCACCAAAATCCAATTGCGTGTGCCAAAATCCCCTGTTAAATCTGGCGCAAAACAGAAACGCGCTCCGCGGACCCTTAATAAATGAGCCCCAATGTGTCTTAATGAGCTCTGTGTAGTCAGCTGTCCACTTCCTATTCAGAACATGTAGTAACTTAAAGGAAATCTACCATTTGATTTTATGTATTATGAACCAAACATACCTTGAGAATTCTGTAGCTACACTGATGCAGAAACATGTCTTGTTTAATTGAGTGGTTTGGCTGAAAAAAACAATTATAACATTCAGGACCTTGGGAAAGCTGGATTGCCTTCTTACATTACACAGAGCTTCCTGACCTGTCCAGACAGGAATAATCAACCTGAGGGTTCATTCACATGGCCGTCTGCGGGGACGTACATGCGGCCGCAAATTTGCGGGCAAAACATGTGTGGCACCGATCCATGCCGCACATCGCAAAAAGATAGAGCATGCTTTATCTTTCTGTGAGTGTGCGGCCGTGCGCCGCTGTTTTCTATGGAGGGAGGAGGGGCCACCTCCTATCCAGCACACAGCGGTATGCCCGTACGCTGGGCATACCACGTGTGAATTCATACTGAGCTGGATGACTCCTACACAGCAGCTTGTGGATGGTGCAGCAGTTGATTACTTCTGCCTGTCAGACACAACACCGTGATTACATTATTCATTGGAACAGAGCATAACTCGTAAGAGGAGAAGCGCCGGGGGCTGGGGCACAGAGCGACAAAGCTTTATTATTATAATTTTATAATTTTTATTTTGTATTTTCAGCAAAGGCTTTCAGCACAAGGAATAAACAAGATATGTTACTGCATCAGCGTAGCTACAGCATTCTCAAGGTATGTTTGGATCGTAATGCATAAAATCAAATAGTAGATTTTCTTTAAACCCCAATCCTACTGATTGTAGTCTGCAACCATAGAAATCTGCATAGGAGCTGCATGCACAAACAGGTAGGAAATAGTTAATGAAACTATAGATCGCATTACTTTATTTTTTTTACTACAGCTTGATTCGGCAATGAAGAATTTTTGTGGCTGTAAAAATGATATTAAAGTCATTTCATTTGTTTATTCTTTTTTTATAAGTTAAAAAATAACAAATGTGTAAAGGGTTAAAATGTCACATGTTATTTGTGTGATCCTTTCTTGCTATGTACAAAGGAAGTAAAGGGATAGAAGAAGAGGATTTCCAATAGTTATCATTCTGTACATACGTAGCTGCAAGTACACATCACACAAGTCTGATGATCATTGGTCACTCTATAAGTTATCAGGGCTTAAAGGGAACCTGTCAGCAGGTGATCATACAGAGAGATGTGCAATCAGACCTTTGTATATGTTGTTAGTAGCAGCAGGACTGTGGATTTATATTCCAGGATTGTAGCTCTGGGGGCATGTCCTCACACTGTTATGCTCTCTGACGTGAAGTGCTCCATATCCCCTTTGCTCTATTTAAGATCTGCAGTTGGCTACAGCAGCCATGCCGAGTAGAGGGGTGGAATTGTGAAGCAGCTCATTACAGAGAGCACAGCAGTGTGAGGACACCCCCCACCCCCAGTACAATCCTGGTATATAAATCCATATATCACAGTCCCGCTGCTACTAACAACATACACATTTTCAGAGACAATAACTAACACTGTCTGTAGAGAGAACAGCAGTATAGGCACACACCCCCCACAGCTACAATCCTGGAATGTAAAGTCATATATGACAGTCCTGCTGCTACTAACATACAGAAATGTCTGATTACACATCTTTCCAGGGACAATACATAACACTGGCTGCATGATCACACCTGCTGACTCATCCCCTTTAAAGGAGAACGACCTTCTGTGATCAAATCACTGGGATAATCTGAGTGTCCCAGATTGCTGGCTCATGTGCATGGAGCTTTCCTGCAATTTGCACAGTAGGCGTTGGGGGGTGCCGCTGTGCAGGACAAAGAAGACGTAGTGTTCAATCTCTTCATTCTGTATGTTAGTGGAGGACCATTAGGCCGCCGCCCACCAATCATAAAGCAATGACATATCCTCACAAATAAGATTTATATAAAATACTTCCAGAAGTTTCTGATCTGCTTGGTTTGGCCAAGGTAATTTTGCGCAGCTGCCATCTTCACTAGAATCTCATATTTGTTCATGAACATCAAGGTTGTCCAGCTCGTCCCTCAGGTGATCGATGTATGTGTTGATCTCTGCGACCCGCTTCCGATTTCTCTGCAGTTCATCCCTATGGACCTGAAAAGGAGGTAAAACCTGAGTCCCTATTGGTCCCTGACATCATCATGGTGTTGTCACATGACAGATTCCTGGATGAACCTGCTGGGTGATGAAATCACGTGACCACTCCATGGTGACATCAGCAACAAGATAAATGGGGTTGCCTGCAATACCGTACACGGCCTGTAGACATGTGTGGCGCTGTTAGGCTGCGATAGATTCCCCACATGAGCCCTAAGATCAAGGTCTCACCTTCTGTATGAGGTTTGTGGCCCAGTTGTTGATCTTGGTGACCAGTTCATCTTCTCGGTTGTCGATTTTCAGCATGTGGATGTCATGGGAAGCACTGACCGCGTTTATGATTGTATCTTTGTCTACAAATAACTATCAGGAAGGGAGAGATTAGTCAGCAGGAGAAGGGCTCCACCATGCTTTACACTGCAGCAAGGATTCAACAGATCAATTAAAACATTGTTATCTCCAACCCAGGACTCTCCAGTGTCTGCAAAGCTGAAACTCCCAGTATGGATGTGGCAGTCAGAGCATGCTGGGAGTTGTAGTCTTGCAGCAACTGGTTCAGAGACCAGTCATATGAGTACTTACTGCCCGTAGGTCGTCTGTCATGTCCTCATCCATCTCCCCCTTCAGCACTCTCTCCAGCAGGTTGATGCACAGCTCCAGGAGCTTCTCATGATGCTGGTTCTCCAGGTCTCGGATCTGAGCCATTGTACAGGAAGGGGTTAAGGCAGCAGTGTTGCGAGTGATTGACATGAGGGTCTCCCAACTGCACCCTGACTGTAGATGATCAGGGTGTTGAATGTCTAGATCCTTCGATCTCATGTAATTAAAGCTGCTGCCAGAGAAGCCTCAGCTATTCCCTTCTCCCCATAGAGGGCACATGCATACTGAGGGGAACAGAGCCTGCATGTGCATGAGGAGATCCGAAAAGATAGCTGTGGCCCAAATGCTCACGTGGTCAACGACTGCAGCAGATCTCCAAGCAGATGGCCAAGCATGCATGTATTCTGAATAAGGAGAAGGGAATAACTTGATGGTAGACTCCTCTAGCAGCGTCTTATTTCCCTTGAGAACAAAGGAATGGGCGGCTGAAATTAAATCCCAATATCTAAGTAATTGGGGAATTGCGTTTTCAGCAAACTGTAAAGAAAAATTATGCAATATTCATGTCTAAGATCCTCTTGGGTTTTTTTTTAAATTATAAGGGAAATATGATATAATACTACAATATAATATGATATAATATAGTATTATAGTATGATATAATATAGTACTACGATATAATATTACCGGTATATAATACTGCAATTTAATATAATACTATAATATGATAAAATATAATATAGTACTATAATATAATATAATACTGCAACATAACATAAGTATAGTTTGATATATAACGATGGCCATGTACAGAAAGGATATAGTCCCTGCACAGTTTCCAGGAATGAAGACACCAGCTCTCCGATATTTCTTTCATATTCCTTAATGATTTCCTGAAAGGAGGAAAATGTAAAGGTGACCCCCGACCCCAAACCCTAAAAAAATCTCAATTTGTGATATTTTTTCAACTGTTCAACTTCTCTGCCAAATCTTTTCTTATTAAATATATATGGATTTTCTAGAATTGTGGAGCACATTTTCTTAGGATTCTGGAATATACTGCTCCTCTGTTACTCCTCCGGGAAATGTTTTTGGAATTGGGCATTGTTATATTCTCTGTGAAAAGGGTGGGACACGGAACAGTCTGACTCCCTGTTCCTGTCCGACTCCTCGCCATCCCTGTTCAATGTGATTCAGATGTGATTTGAAAGTGGTAACTCCCAGTTGTGAATTTATCCAGCTATTTCCAGGAGGAATAATAGAGGGACGAAACAAAACAGTTCAGGGTGTTTATATCTCAGAGTTTTGATGGCTCATCCTCTTACCTCCAGCTGATCCACCAGTTGTATCTCCAGGTTCAGCAGCGCGTCCATGAGCTGTGCCACGTCCTGACTGTACTGCAGGGACTTTGCATCCAGAATCTGCTGCTCTGTGATCTGGGAGAGCTCATACAGCAGCTGGAGAGAGAAGGGAATCCATGTGACACTGTGTAGCCTGTGCAGTAATAATTAGTAACTATACTGTATAGCGTTGTCTCCATTCACTGACAGCAAGTAGAGGACTTGAAAATGATAAGAAAGTGAAGCTCAAAGTCTATAAGGAAATGTGGCTCCTCACACTCTGGATGGTTTTTTTACCTCACCGTTCTTGGAGTCAAATTCCTGGATTTTCTTGGCTCCTGCCTCCTGGTTCTCTGTCACTGCTTCCTGCAGACATTCGTTGAATACCGCCATCTCTGCTTCTCTCTTCTCATGGTGCTTGAGACCGTACTCAAATATAGTCTGACATACTTCAGTGCACTTACTCCTGAAAGTGAGGTGCAGGCTAAGGAACAACACGAGTACTAGTACCATGGGGTCAGGGGACAACTCCATACTGTGCCACACTGCTATACTGTGCCCTGATAATACTACACTGCTATACTGTGCCCACATAATACTACACTACTATACTGTGCCCAGATAATAATACACTGCTATAGTGTGCCCATGTAATACTACACGGCTGTACTGTGCCCAGATAATACTACACTGCTATACAGTGCCCAGATATACTGTACTACACTGCTATACAGTGCCCACATAATACTACACTGCTATACAGTGCCCACATAATACTGTACCACACTGCTATACTGTGCCCACATAATACTACACTGCTATACTGTGCCCAGAAGATACTGTACTACACTGCTATACTGTGCCCAGAAGATACTGTACTACACTGCTATACTGTGCCCACATAATACTACACTGCTATACAGTGCCCACATAATACTGTACTACACTGCTATACTGTGCCCACATAATACTACACTGCTATACAGTGCCCAGATATACTGTACTACACTGCTATACTGTGCCCAGAAGATACTGTACTACACTGCTATACTGTGCCCAGATAATTCCATAATAATGTATATAGTTTACAAATAACATGTTTGATTTACACACTTTTCCCTGAAAGAACCATCTCAATACTGATAAACAGTGCCCACATACTACACAAGATAACACAATACTTAATTTAAGTGCTGCCATAATTACCCCAAGTAATGACAAAATTATATGAAGGATTACCAGAAGAAACAGCGCCCATGATACAGTCATATCATTCCCAGATAATGCTGCCATGTAATGCCCAAACAATCATCGGAATATACACAATACTCTTGAAACAGTGCAGATAATACCGCCATATTGTTCCAAGAATACACCACCAAATAGTGTCCAAGTACTTTGCAGGATACTTTGACATTAAAGGGGTTATCCGGGTTTAAAAATCTTTTTATGGCCGGGCTGGGGAGGGATAGTTAAACATAATAAACATGGACTTACCTCCTCCGGCGCCGCCGATGTCCCGCGCCGCGGTCACTTCGATCCGTGCCTTTGTAAACAAACAGGGGCACGGAAGCCGCGCACAGGGAGCTTCTGGTCCGCGTTGTGGACGGCTCCTCCCATCTGTCCCTATCTCTCAGCGTTGTAAGCGCTGGGAGATGGTGCGCATGGGAGCATCCGGCCGGCCGGAAGCTCTCTGTGCGCCGGCACACGGAGAAGACGGGCCACGGCGCGGGACATCGGCAACACCGGAGGAGGTAAGTACATGTTTATTATGTTTAAATAGCCCTCCCCAGCCCGGCCATAAAAAATTTTTTAAACCCGGATAACCCCTTTAAAGCGAACCAACCAGAATATTATCAGGCTGTGTAACACCTTCTAGTTTGTTTCTTTCATGGTCCAGTTTGGTCGCATCATCCAGAAAATTAACTTTGAAGTGAGATGTAAATTGGTTTTAGAAAGTCAAGGAGGCGGAGATTTTAACACTGAAGTTAATGCGGGGGCTCTGAACATCTCCTCTGTGATTGACCTGGCGCATCGGACTTCAGGAGATCTGGATGCAGGACCATCAATCACAGTGCAGTGGGCTTTCTAAGGAAAGAGAGCTTGACTTCAGTGTTAAAATCTCCACCTCCTTGACTTTATACAACCAATTTACATCTCACTTCAAAGTAGATTTTCTGGATAATGTGTCATGGAAGAAACAGATTCTAGAAGGTGTTACACTCACAACGCACTGGTAGTGGTTTATTAGGTCAACTTCTGCTGACAGGTTCCCTTTAAAGAACCATGTGGCGCCCTCTGGTACTGAAGGGTTCTACCTGTGTATTATCAGTATGCTATGAAAGGATATGAATCCATAAGTTCAGCCACAGCGGGGAGAGACGAGAGTCGGGTTCCCTCCATATCCTCCGTGTACAGACTCTCAAACAGGTGGGGGCCGTTCAGATACTCCACGTAGGCGACCTGGGGATATGGAGGGTCAGAGGTTATAGAGGGGGCACATAACACGTCCCCATGACCTGTATGTGCATCCATAGTCTGACAGTCATACTGCATGTTCATGGACCTGGAGGGGGGAGTACTTGGGGGAGAGGCAGGATGTGTGACCCCTCAGTCCCAGTCTGTATAATTTGGGGTTACCTTGTGACTGTCCAGCTCTCGCTGACGCTTCTCCTCTTCTTCGCGCTTCACTCTCTCCAGGGTCTCGTTGTGATTCAGCTCCTCGATAGAATACTGGTACCTCACGTTAGCGATGTCCCTCTAGGACACAAGAAGGGGGGGATTGTTAGGAAACTTAAAGGGGATGTCGGCATTACACAATCTCTTGTAAGAAGGGTGATCACAGAGTATCCCCCTGCTGGGAGCTCCAATGATAAGCAAAATATGGATTTATATTACAGCTACAAGTGCATTTGGGAAGTGCTCCTCACACTGCTGTGCTCTGTGCACTGAGCAGCTCCATAGTCCTTCTGTCTGCATAAAAACTGTAGCAGGCATTTAGTCAAATACTACAGAAGTCACTTTAAGCAGAGGGGAGGGGCCGTAGCTATCTCAGGGATGCAGGGATCTCAGAGCACAGCAGTGTGAAAACAGCGCTCAGTCCAAACCTAAAATATATATCTGTATATCACAGTCCTGCTGCTACTATTAACATACACAAAGTCATGGTTACACAACTCTCCACGGTCAATAAATAACACTGCCTGCAGAGAACATATAGCACAGAAGTGTGAGGACACTCCCCCACTGCTACAATCCTGGAATATAAATCTATATATCACAGTCCTGCTGCTACTTATAACATACACAAAGGTCTGACTACACATCTCTCCAGGGTCAATACATAACCCTAACTACAGAAAGCACAGAAAACAGCAGTGTGGGTACACCCCCTTCCTGCTACAATCCTCAAATTTAAATTTAGATTTCACAGTCCTGCTGCTACTAACAAATAATAATAATAATAATCTTTATTTATATAGTGCCATCAAATTCCGTAGCGCTTTACAAATCAAAGGTCTGATTAGACATTTCTCCAGGGACAATACCCAATACTGACCACACAGAGCACAGCAGTGTGAGGACACATCTCAGAAGCTACAATCCTTGAATATAAGTCCCTGTAACTTCATGCAATGAGACCTCAGCTCTAGAAGCCTTTGAGATTTCATTGTCTATCATGCGGTCTGCTATATTAATGTATTGTCAGGTGGGTCTCCTTAAAGGGGTGGTCCGTGCAGTATACATACAATATTCTCATCTATGAGTCTGAAGTCCAGGTACACGAGGTCCGGCAGGTGAGCCGCCACAAATAACTTATATTGCTCGTCTTCAGATAGTGGGTTTCCTGACAGGTTTAGGGTCCGCAGCTGCTTGAATCTCCGCAAGTAGATGAGCTGGAGAACAATAAATTGACACTGATCAGGTGCCAAGTTTTCCATCAAGTTTTATTGATATATTTACACATGTTAAAAGTTAAAGAAAAATTAAAATAAGGCTGCTCTCTTCCAGGAACAGCGCCACAACTATTCACAGGTTGTGTCTGGTATTGCAGCTCGAGCCAACTGATTGTTATAGAACAGTGATGGTGAACCTTTGTAAGGCAGAGTGCCCAAACTACAACCAAAATCCACTTATTTACCATGAAGTGCCAACATGGCATTTTAAGCAGTAACGTATTGCTACCTGTTGTTCCACATCTTTCAATCGTATCGGCCCCCTAAGGCCATCAATACAGTTGAAAGAAGGAGGGCAAATTCAGATTCTCATTATAGCTTCTCTCCAGGGTCTCTCTGCAGAGGAAGAATGGTGGGTCCAGAATGAGGACCTTGAAAGTATTGCAGTTCTGTCAGCACCTTCTCACTTTCCCCGCAGTTCCAAACAGCCAATATCTTAAGTTGCCTGGGAGTGCAGGAAGATTTGGTGGATTTGGTCCTATTTGGTGAATTCTGTCCTGGGGTGAAGGCCTGGGTGCCCACAGAAATGGCTCCGAGTGCCACTTCTGGCACCCGTGCCATAGGTTCGCCATCACTGTTATAGAATAAGCTTCAAAACACTAACAGTGGACAAGTCTGGCGCTGGAGAAGAGCGGCCATGTTCTTCCAATCATGAACATTGAATCAGTCAGAACAATTATTAGATGTTCTTGAAAATATAGTATTATAGTTCTTCGTGACATACAAGTGAAGGGGTTTTCTGGCACTTCAGACAATTCCCATACCCATTCCACAATTTCTGTTTATAACACCCTAACCCTACACCAATCACTTTACAATGGATAAAGCTCCATCCACTGTATAATGGTTGTACTGGGGTACTGCAGCTCTTCTCATGCTCAATGCAATGGGAGATGTGCCCTAATACGCGCCTAAGCATGGACACTATACAATGAAAAGCCTTCTATTTCCAACTCTATATATAAGTTCTGGAATAGCTTACTCAGTGTAGGTTTTGGGGGTTGGACCCCTTTGATTTCCATCCTTAGGATACACCATTAGATGTCAGTCTTTGAAAAACCCCTTTAATACTCTACAATAACACTGGTACCCAAGTGAATTAGGAGCTCATTGTCTCCAGACCCGGAGTGCCGCCTTACATTTTCCAGCGAGGTCAGGTTGTTGTTTCCCATGGACAGCACCTGCAGGTTCTTCAGGCCGTCCATGTTCTCCAGGGCTGAGATGCGGTTGTTGTACAGGCTGAGATCCTCCAGCTTAGTGAGTGCACTCAGGCCTTCGATCACCTCGATGTTGTTGAATGACAGGTCTGTAAGAAGTCACAGGCTGAGTGATCAGTACCTAATACCACCATGACAGTGACCCTGGCTATGAATACTGATCATCAGGCAACTACTGGAAGAATGGAAATACCCATTGTGGGGGAGATTTGTCATTAGGCGGCTCCTAATGCAAAATACAACAATGCAGTTATGCTGCGCAAACTAATAACCAACACAAAGCAAATTTAAAATGCTAAATGTGGCCCTCTGTGCATATGTACTTACCAATTTGTACCTATATGTACTTACCTATTGGACTGATACACAGCTCCTTTAGTGGCCATGCTGGGGTACTGCAGCTAAGTTTGCATGTTCCATGTAATGTCTTCCTTTGGTGTGTCGCACCCCAAGAAATCTGATTTACCTACTCTGAGGATACCTAACCTCAGGGGTGTACATACATCAAAGTCGAGGGCCTGGCACAGTCTTTGCCCATCAGCTTCTAGTTACACCACTGCCTAACCTAAATCTTTATCCCAGAAAATCCCTTCAATCCAGGATCACTAGGGTTCTAATACCAAATATGTTGGATCATAGGATATCAAGAAACTCTATAAAATGTCTCATACTTTAGCTGTGTGCTGATTAAATCTTCCGGATTACTGGATGTCAGATTATAGGAATGTGATTGTCCTTGTCTTCTACAGTAGAATGGTGATCATGTGCTGTACCTACACGTACAGTATATACTGGAAATGTACAACCACTCTTTACTCACCGAGCCAAACCAAGTGCACCAGTGTGTCCAGGCCCTGGATCTTCTCGATGATGTTGTTGTCCAGCTGTAACTTGGTCAGACTGTGGAACTGCCATAGATTATCTATCTTCAGGATGTCTGAGGAATCAGAATAAGCAGAGCTGTCACTCACCATGGCATTAGTAGGGGCCCAGGCTATATGAGGTTTGTACAGCGTGGCCCCAGAGGAGGCTACGGGCATAATATTATTGAGTTTTCCCAACCAGCATCTGATCATTGTGGATCTGACTGCTAGGACCCTCAGCCATCAGGAAAGTTCCTTGTGTGAATGCAGCGGCAGTACAATGTGTGATCAGTGTTATAGTCTTATTGAAGGGGTTTCATGAATCTATAAAATGTAATGATCAATCCTCAAGGGGGTTGTGCAATAATCGACACAGGTCCCCTACAGTAGCTTGTCCTGCAGAAGTGTATGCAGCACAGACCGTGCCCAAAACGCGTCAGCATTGTGAATCTGCACACAGAATGGTAATATTAACAGAACTTTGAATAAGGAAATTCAATTTCTAGGAAGCGTTGGGATGATTTTTTCTCTTGGTACAGAATGTAAGCAGCCCTTTACATGTATCCTGTTCTTGTGATTGCTGAGTCCCAGTTATCAGAAAATTCTGGATAAGGGATCCACATTATCATCAATATCAGTGTCTGACCCCTGCAACTGATTAAAGGGGGCAAACAGAACTGCAGCCTATACCAGGTACAGTGCTGTACAAGTCATAGATCTCAGGTCTTGCCTTAGTGATACGATCGCTTCAATCAGCTAATCAATGGCTATTCCGGGTACTAACCCCTTAGGATATGATAATAAAGGTCCATTCTAATCATAGGCCATCAATATAAAAAAATCCATTTAAAGTTCACCTGTCACCAGATTTACCCCATTAAACTATCAGCCCCCTCTGGTAGGTATAAAATATCCTTTCTAGAATTCCTTCTTTTATGTTAAATCTCACCCATTTACCTATATAATAAAATCTCCTTCAAAGTCATGTGAGAATAATCAGAGAAGAGTCATATTCAGAGGCAGCAGTAGGAGGGTCACTTCAGATAATAATAATAATCTTTATATATATGGCGCCATCATATTCCATAGCGCTTTACACTTCAGACTACTTATCTTAGGTTCTCTAGTACCTACTCACATGCTGCTGCTGTCTTGTAAAGATAAGAATCTCATCTTTCTGATTACATCAGGCTTGTGATTCTGTGATCTCCAGAACCGGAGATAACGGCAGTAAGCAACCTCTAATCTGTGTGCGCTATATAAAGAGTTATTATTATTATAGCAGGAAATGCGGGCTGCAAATAAAAATCCAATTCACGCCTTTTAATTGACTGTCTGCATCTCTGGTTATATAAAAAGGAATGTTTCTAGGTCCTACAAAAATTATTAAAATATAGGGGTACCTGAATGGTCACTCCACCTGAAGCCTCTACACTTGACTCATCTCATGAGCAGAGAAGTGTCATATTTGCCTGACTTTTTATGGGATTTTATGAGATTTTACATAAATGAGGGAGTTCTAGTAAGGACATTTCATCCCCGACCTGAGGGGGTAAACTCTGGAGACAGGTTCCCTTTAAGGATCCTCACACCTTAGATCCAAAGCACATTGCATGAGGCATAACTTTCCTACTTTTGAAATCAAGGCGTAAGCTAGTGATGTCCTTAAGGTTGACGCCCTCCATCTTGGCGATGCGTCCGGCTTCCCCGCGTGGACCCTGTTCCTCCACAGCGCTCCTCAGCATCTCATCATCTATCACGTTTGGCTCTGCTGTGTCGTACATGGCGCTTGGCTTTGGCTTCTTTCTTAAAGGGAAAGAGTACAAGAAGTAAGAAGGATGTGCTAGGGGGATGCATCTATTCACTGACAGCAAGCAGAGATCTCGACAATTACGTGATAAGGGAATGAGTCTATTCACTGACAGCAAGCAGAGATCTCAACAATTATGTGATAGGGGATGAGTCTATTCTCTGACAGCAAGCAGAGATCTCAACAATTATGTGATAGGCCCGCAGCGATGGCGAACCTTTTAGCGGCCGAGTGCCCAAAAAGACACCCAAAACCCCCCTTATTTATCGCGAGGTGCCGACCAAAAATTAAAGCAGTAACTTACTGCTCCCTTTTTTTCAACAATCCTGTATTATACTCCAGAGCTGCACTCACTATTCTGCTGCTGGTGCAGTCACTGTGTACATACATGACATTACTTATCCTGTACTGATACTGAGTTACATCCTGTATTATACCCCAGAGCTGCACTCACTATTCTGCTGCTGGTGCAGTCACTGCGTACATACATGACATTACTTATCCTGTACTGATCCTGAGTTACATCCTGTATTATACCCCAGAGCTGCACTCACTATTCTGCTACTGGAGCAGTCACTGTGTACATACATGACATTACTTATCCTGTACTGATACTGAGTTACATCCTGTATTATACCCCAGAGCTGCACTCACTATTCTGCTGGAGGAGTCACTGGGGCACATTTACTTACCCGGCCCATTCGCGATCCAGCGGCGCGTTCTCTGCACAGGATTCGGGTCCGGCTGGGATTTAAGATGGTAGTTCCTCCGCCGTCCACCAGGTGGCGCTGCAGCGCCGAAAATAATCTTAACGCCCCGGAATGCACCATCCCATAGAAGGTGAAGGTGAGCGCTCCCAAAGCGACACATTTTTGGTTTTTAAATGCGGCGGTTTTTCCGAATACGTCGGGTTTTCGTTCGGCCACGCCCCCCCGATTTCTGTCGCGCGCATGCTGGCCCCGATGCGCCACAATCCGATCGCGTGCGCCAAAAACCCGGGGCAATTCATGTACAAGCGGCGCAAATCGGAAATATTCGGGTAACACGTCGGGAAAACGCGAATCGGGCCCTTAGTAAATGACCCCCACTGTGTACATACATGACATTACTTATCCTGTACTGATCCTGAGTTACATCCTGTATTATACCCCAGAGCTGCACTCACTATTCTGCTGCTGGTGCAGTCACTGTGTACATACATGACATTACTTATCCTGTACTGATAACAGACTCACCGGGTCAGGAGAGGGGCAGGAGGCCAAGACTATAACAAGGGGTAAAGGAAGGGCAGGAGGCACAGACATAACAAGGGGTAAAGGAGAGGGCAGGAGGCACAGACTATAACAAGGGGGTAAAGGAGAGGGCAGGAGGCACAGAGTATAACAAGGGGTAAAGGAGAGGGCAGGAGGCACAGACTATAACAAGGGGTAAAGGAAAGGACAGAGGGCATGGGATATGACAAAAATTAAAGGAAACGTTGAGGGGCATTGAGTAAGACAGAGGGCAAAGAAGATTATAGGGGGAGGGAAAAAGACAAGATGCAAAGGAGAAGCCGAAGCTTATTAGAGGGACTATGATATTGCTCTCCTCCACTGGATATAACACTGGGCCAGATCCTCACGTTCCTCCATGAGATATCCTTGTCTCCTTCCATCTCATTTACTGCACATTACATCAGATTGGCCGCTGTCGAGTAATTACAATTTGCATTCATTTTACCCCTCTTAAGATGATGAGAGACAAATTTAACCTTGTCAGGATATGAACCTAGAAAATCCTGAAACATGATGGCAGCCAAGATCAATCCTCAGTCAATGTCACCGCTGTGCGACATTACCAAAGCGGATCGTGTGCTGTGTGTACCCCAATTTTTCAGAGAAGTGATGAAGTTAATGACTTGATAGAAATTAGAATTTACTTTATGCAAATTCGAAATTTAACTGTTTAGGCCATTATTGTAGAAAAACAGAAAACTGACAAGCACCTTCTGTGGTATCATGCGCTGAAGAAATATGTGAACCTGTAGAAATTGAGGTGGCATTGAAAGGTAGGCTACTGCAACTAAAAGGGACCCTAGGGTGAGTAAACAGGATGCTGCTGCAACTAAAAGGGACCCTAGGGTGAGTAAACAGGATGCTGCTGCAACTAAAAGGGACCCTAGGGTGAGTAAACAGGATGCTGCTGCAACTAAAAGGGACCCTAGGGTGAGTAAACAGGATGCTGCTGCAACTAAAAGGGACCCTACGGTGGGTAATCAGGACGCTGCTGCAACTAAAAGGGACCCTACGGTGGGTAATCAGGATGCTGCTGCAACTAAAAGGGACCCTAGGGTGAGTAAACGGGATGCTGCTGCAACTAAAACGTACCCTAGGGTGAGTAAACAGGATGCTGCTGCAACTAAAAGGGACCCTAGGGTGAGTAAACAGGATGCTGCTGCAACAAAAAGGGGCCCTAGGGTGAGTAAACAGGATGCTACAACTAAAAGGGACCCTAGGGTTAGTAAATATGATGCTGCTGCAACTAAAAGGGACCCTAGGATGGGTAAACAGGATGCTGCTGCAACTAAAAGGGACCCTAGGGTGAGTAAACAGGATGCTGCTGCAACTAAAAGGGACCCTAGGGTGAGTAAACAGGATGCTGCTGCAACTAAAAGGGGTGCAGTAACTAAAAGAGATCTTGGTGCAAATAAAAAGGAAGTGAGACAAAAATGGATCATTGAGAGAAACAAAGTTGCAATAAGAGGTTCCCTTTCAAAAGAAAAGAGATCCTGGTGAAACACAGCAAGGGATCCCTTTAAGGGCCTGTTCACCAGTTATTTCACCCAAATGTACACAAATGTGAGTGAAAACCAGGTTAGGCGAAACCCACACAACAAGGGTAGATCTCTCCCTTCTTATCTCATCTCTGTGTAGTCACCGCTCCTGATTTTGTCTCTCAATAACGATGCAAATAACTGAGGAACATAATGAGGTATGAATTGGATCAAAGACGAGAGAAGAATCCCGCTGAGATAGACGGGAAGGATCCCGCTGAGATAGACGGGAAAGATCCCGCTTGGATGGGAAGGATCGTGCCAAGACAGGAAGAAAGAAAGAGAGATGGGAAGGAGCATTCTGAGATGAGTGTGAAGTACACACTCGGCAGTGATGTGCTGTCATACAGGACCCCTGCTAGGATATAGGAACATGCTGCGCCGCTGCCGTTGTGTGCATCCTTGGTAACTCACCTGTAAATCAGAGGCTTTGGTGGAGAAGGCAGGGAAGCGACAAACCAGAGTTGGAGACCAGAAAGGGATTTTTGTTTTTTTCTCTTCCTCAGGGCAGAGCCATCCCGGCTGGTTCTCCTCTCCTGGACACATAGAAGAATCAGACAATTAGAAGAGAAGTATCTGCATATTATATCTTATTAAAGCCAATCATTTGGAGATTTAAAGGGAACCTGTTGCCAGATTTTACCCCATTAAACTACTAGTCCCCTCAATTAGGGAATGAAATTTCCTTTCTATAAATCCCTCTTTTATGTGAAATTTCACCAAAGTTATGTGACAATTAGCAGAGAACAGTCATATTTTTCCAGAGTTTATTGGTCGTAGGAGAATTGTCAATTCAGACGCCCCTATCTTTGGTTCTATAGACCTGGTGTCATATTAAAGATAAGAATCTCATCTTTTAAATTGCATCAAGCTTGTGATTGTGTGAGCTACAGAACCAAAACTACAGGGAACAGTATCTTTATTCACAGTTCGCATTTACAACAATGGGGGTCATTTACTAAGGGCCCGAATCGCTTTTTTCGCCGGGTTTCCCAAATTTTTCCGATTTGTGCCGAATTGCTCCAGGTTTTTGGCGCACGCGATCGGATTGTGGTGCTTCGGCGCGGCATGCATGCGACAGAAATCGGGGGCGTGGCCGGATTCGGAAAAATCGTGGTATTTTTTTTTTTTTAAAAAGTGTCGCTTGACATGTACTTACCTGCACCAGGAAATAGAAGGCGAACTCCAGCGGACCTCGGTGCAGCAGCGACACCTAGTGGATATCGGTGCACGGACCTTAGTGAATCCCGCCCGGAGCCGAATCAGCATCGGAAAACACGCCGCTGGATCGGTTAAGTAAATCTGCCCCAATGTCTTTACCGGTCTGTATCTATAGTTCTATAGATAAAGAACTACAAACCTAGATGAGATTCTTATCTTTAATGTGACACTAGCATGTTTCTAGGTACTACAGAATGAAAGAAATGAATCGTCTGAAGCAACGTTTCCCCCACACTCTTAAATTGACTCATCTCAGTCAAATATGACTCTTCTCTGCTCAGTTTCACATGACTTTGGAGGAGATTTTTTTTTTTATAGTTAAACAAGTGAGATTTCACATAAAAGAGGTAATTCTTGAAAGGACAATTTATACCTGACCTGAGGGGGGTTGGTATTTAAAGGAGTAAAATCTGGTAACAGGTTACCCCTTTATTAGAACTAGAAATTTGCAGCCGCGTTACAGCCGTCTATGGGTAACACAAGTTTTTGTCTATCTTTGGATGTGCTAAGTGGTAAGAGGAGGCTGTCAGTGACTTCTGAGCACTAGGATGGCAGCGCTAAGGAGTCCTGACCATGTACAGCCGGCTCCACAGGAGGATCACGTGATTCCTCCGTCTCCAGGGAACACACGCTCCGAGATGCTCGTTAATTAGCTGCTTTGTTGAGTCATTTATTCTTTAGGGGGGGAAAAAAACCCCTGAAAATCTAATTAAATCCCAAAATTTGCAAATCCATGCTGAAGAAGACGTCAAGAGATAAGTAAAATAACAGGTAGAAGAAGGAAGGGGGGGGGGGGATGAAACAACAATGCAGGTGCTATTAACCCATTGAGGGCTAGGTGCGTCACAGTAACACGCGGTGCTACCAATCAAGCAGAAAAAAAAGCAATTTCTTCCCATTAGAGCTGAATGGTCTTTATAACGAGTTACACTTCTCTTCCCTCTGGCTTCTCAGATAAAAAAAAAAAAAAAAGAAACGAGTTAAGTCCATGAAGCGCAATCATCCGACGCTGAGACATGGGGGCATTAAGAAAGTGCGTTTCCAGGATGATTTAAAACAAATTTTCCTGCCATTTAGCTTCTCAGCGGCGGCTGCAGGAGCCGAGAGGAAGATAACGATGAGACGTACGGGGCCAGAATCTTCTAAAAAGCCCTGATGAGGCAGGGGAGCGAGGAGCGCAGGAGAGGCCCCATTCACAATGCTGACGCGTCTCTCTACGGGCCGCTCGTTATTGTAGATGTGCGCGCTCGCTAAACGCTAAAAATGCTTTCACAGTTGAAAACCTCTTTGTCCCTGCAATTTTCGCGAGAACCCTCTGACTCCTCTCGCTTTTTCTGAAGGGGTTTTTTAAAGAGAGAACAAGCCACCTACTTGAGATTATGCCGGCAAAGTAAAGAAAAGGGAAAAAAAATACATAATTACTTTCCCAGGAGCCCTTGGAGTAAGGGGAGATATCACTCTGAAGATGTCCTGACCCTCCTAAACCCCCTCCCCTCCTACCCCCACCAAAACAGAGAATACAGCTGGGAAGGCAATGAGCACATAACTACCAGTGTACCAAAAAATATAGAATATATATAATGGTTTCTTCAAGGTACAGCTCAAAATAATAATAATAATTCCTTTATTTATATGGCGCCTACAGAGCGCTGCACAGAACTTGCCAAATGGGTCCCTGTCCCATGGGGCTCACAATCTAATCTACCTACCAGTGTGTGTTGGAGTGTGGGAGGAAACCAGAGGACCCGGAGGAAACCCACGCAAACACGGAGAGAACATACAAACTCTTTGCAGATGTTGACCTGGGACTTGAACCCAGGACCCCAGTGCTGCAAGGCTGTAATGCTAACCACTAAGCCACTGTGCTGCCCGAAATAGACAGCAAGTAAAGCTTTGGGTTCCCTGAGTGTGGAGGGCCCAATGCTCCACAGTACTTTCCTCGTGTCACAAGAACCTGTCGCCATATTATACCCCATTAAACTACCTCCTTCCAGGTATGGAATAAAATGTCCATTCTACAACTCCTTCTTTATGTAAAATCTCATCCATTTACCTATAAAATCACCCCAAAGGCCTGTGAAAAGGAGCAGAGAAGCGTCATATTTGCCCCAGATAAGTTGAGTTTAGAGGCTGAAGGGTGATGTCTTATCTTTGGTTCTAAAGTAACTAGAAACCTATCAGAGATAAGGATCTCATCTTTCAGATTGTATCAGGCTTGAGGCTCTGTGAGTTACAGAACCAGAGATACAGGGAGTTAATACACGGAAATGTAAGCAGCAGTTCATGATTTTATCTCCCAGCATCTCTGGTTCTACAGATCACAGAACTACAATCCTGATGGGTTTTAGAAGAAAAGATTTTCTTCATTAATATCTTTAATATGACACCAAAACTTTCTAGATGCTACAGAACCAAAGATATGGGTGTGTAAATCAACCCTTCCCTGCAGCCTCTGAAAGTGACTTATATGACATGATAGGAAACTTTTTTTCTAGATAAATCGGGTTTTACATAAAAGAAGAAAATCTAAAAAGGACATTTCATCCCCTACCTGAGGGGGCCGCTAGTTTGATAGGGCAAAATCTGGTGACAATGTACCTTTAAAGGACATCTACCATCCGTTTTGGGCAAGAGTAGGTGCATAACTTAAAATACGAGACTCCCTGAACCGCTCGGGTGACACAGCCCGAGTGCCCCAGGGTAATTAGCATAACTTTAATAACTCTATATTTTTCTGCAATCACGGCATATAGAGTTATAATAAAAGAAGTTCTGAGGAACTATTTATTAGGACACGTCAGTGGACTGATAGTAAATGTCCTTTAAATCAGAGCAGTTCTGTATTGTCAGACATCCTGCTCTGATCTGCTGCAGTTACAACTAATAGGAGAGGATTTGGGTTGTGACATTAATTTACCATCTCATCACAGTGTGTACCCCTTGGCATGACATAGGCGTGCATAGCTTTAATAAAATATTGCGTTAACTTACTGAGAGCGATTTTGGCCAAGTGCAATCGGTTCACCCAGGAAATCTTGCTTAAGGGGTTCGGGGTGAGGAAAAGTGCCATGAAACTCATTGGACGTCCAGATCTAAAAGGGGAATGGTGCAAAAATAAGCAAATGTCAGATACCACCTTACTAAGGAGCATGGAGAAGATGGGTAACTGTTCTTTGGGTAAGAATGCAAACAAACAATGCAATTACAGAATAGAACATAGACATAAAAGGTTGATATAAAAACAAAGCAGAGAGCGCCACCTAGTGCCTCAAATGTCAAACATATCAGGAGGTGAAACTCAAAGCATGGGTGTGGGGTGCAACTTCACTGAGGTCAGTCAGGACCACATTTTGGATGACCACATTTTCCTTTGGGGGAGCTGCTGCCAGGACCTCCCCAACTTGTGCTCTTTTAATTTTTTTTATTTTAGCTTTTTAGGTCTGTGTAGCAATTACTTGCATCTTTATGGGTATTATTTGGTTGCAGAATAATTCAGTTGCAGTTATTCCACCATCCTATAGGTGGAGCCCTGCCATACAAGCAAAAACCTCACTTACTCAACCAACCAAATAGAAACCCCATCAGCAGCAGGTCAGCTCGCCCCCATCGCTCGCCCCGGACTTACTTATCTGATTTCCTCGGCATTTGGAGCTGGAGACGTAGGTGACATTTATTTGCAGACTGAATCTCCTCCTCTTTCAGTCGGATGAGTCTCTGTAAACCTAAACACCAGTCCTGAGCCACCGTCATGTTCAGGTTCTGGAAGAGGGAAGACGACGTCATCATAGGATGTAGAGCAAACAAAGCTTATAGAACTATATGAGGTCTAGAATACTGCTCTCTATGTACAATATACTACTTTACCCCAGCTACAAGAATATCATTTTATAATGGGCAAGAGGTTAAGAGTTGAATAGGTTGAATTTTACTTAAAGAGCGTTTCCCTATGTGAGAAAGCACTTGTGTATCATAAGGATATGCACCCGGTGTCTCCTGTGCAGGGAACCACAGGGGCCCCATTCCAGGGTGTAGAAAGGTACACAGTATTAGATCCAAGAACTTGGATCCCCAATCATAGAGTGATGTATTATTCTAGTGATACACCATAACTGAGACAAAGCACCAAATCTTATCAATATGACACCACAAGCCCAGAGCCCGTCTCACCTGGTAGGTGCCTTGCAGGGTACTGATGAGCTGTGTGATCTGCTCCACAACTTCCAGATCTTTCTTAATATCCTGCAGTTCCTGGTAGAGGCGTGGGGAACCCAGAGACACTTTATCTAGAAGAAGAACATGATTATAACCTCAGGTCTTCACAGATGCACTGAGAAACCAAATTTGAAGAATATGTACTTTGTCCTGCAGAGGGCGACTGTTTCTTGCTGACAGACTGTTGCCCCCCGGCTGCTTCTTTTTCCCATATATTTCCTTCTTGTCCAAACTCTGCCACTTGAAGCTGGGGTAACGCTGCGTTCCACTTTAGTACATAGCGAGGTCCGAGAGGAACAAGATTCCCAATATCTGGCTGCCCCCTGGTAAAAGGAAAGACCAAGAGACATCAGGTGTAATATAGCACCTGAGCTTGGACCATTCTGGTTCTGGAATCAGTCGCGATTGAAAATCACTCCCAGTCCCATGGTATGATGGCACACTCCACCTAGTGAGGCCCCCAACACCAGTGACATCTTTGGCCCCTCTCATTACATAAAGAGGCTCCAGTAATGCTTGCAGGACCCCAGTGCATACTCACTTGAAGTTAATGTTGGCACACACTAGCACATCATTTAGAAGGAAAAGTTTCCGCTCCTTGGATTTCAGCAGTTGCCCCTTTTCCCCATACACCATCTCTGTTAGGGTCTCACAGAGGAGGAGTTGGTGCAGACCGGAGCTCAGACTCTGTAGTGAGGAGACAAACAATCACAAGTCTGACATCAGCACAGAGGATATGACATACCAAAGCAAGCAAACCCTTGTGAATACAAGGGTCTTATAAAGGCATATCTTGTAATTGTGTAACCCTTTATCTCGTTTATCAGAGCTCCCCTAACCTACAGACACCCCAATGTTTAAGCATGATGATGTCCTAGTCTTCTACAAAGGTTGTAACTCCTACCCCATTATATGAGGTCCCCATTTGGACACTCACCCCCCACCATAAGTCACCTTGTATAATGTGCTGCGGTCATTGATACTCTTGCACAGCTGTTGGATCTCGGCAACTTGGTCTGCGACTCGTTTCTGCTCATTAAGTTTCTCGGCCAGGGTCTCCAGTTCTGTGAGCGCAAGCTGAAGTGACAGGCGGTCAGGGTGCCCACGTGGCGTGTTCTTTAACATGTCCTGTAGTACAACAAGATTAATGCCGTAGAGGATAACAAGGGACAAAGGAGGGGGAGGGGAGAAGCAACTTACCTGCAGCAGAAGAATAAACTGGGGAAAGCGCTGGATTGGTTTCACCATCAGTCCATAGAGGGTCACCCTGTCCGGACTGGCCGCCTGCTTCTTCTGTAGGAAAGATAGACAGTTGGTATCATTGTGCAAGCAAATTAGGATTCTCCAGTGGAAAACTTCAAACATCCCACCTAAAATGACGGACAGGTTGCACACTATTAATTTACAAAAATGAAAATATGCAGGTCATGGCAGCATTCCCACCTTCAAGAACTCCAGGAATGCCGGCTTGGTGAGGCAAGCCTTCTTGATGAGTGTCATGGCGTTGGTAAAGTTGTTGACGTAGTCACTGTAGACATCGAGTACCATGGACTTGGAAAACTAGAAAAAGAAAAGAGCAACACAAGCTACTGAACTGAGAAGCAATAGGAAAGTGAAGCTGGGTGAACCCCGGTCTCTTAGGGTGAAGACACACATGGCGTTTTTAGGCCCTTTTTGGGCCGTTTTTACTTAGTGCGTTTTCAGATCGTTAAAAAGGCATGCGTTAAAAAAAGCCTCCGTTTTTTAAAACACATGCGTTTTTGTCCGTTTTTAATTGCGCAAATTCGAAAACCAGACAAAAACGCATGCGTTTTTCAAAAACGGATGCATTTTTTAATGCATGCGTTTTTAACGATCTGAAAACGCACTAACTAAAAACGGACCAAAAACGGCCTAAAAAGGCCCCGTGTGTCTTCACCCTTAGGGTTGTGTAGCTTTCTTTAGTTTTGTTTGCTATTTTTTCTATGGAAAATTGTGTAATTGATGTCCCATAGAGGTCTGTGATAATACAGCTACATGCACATTTCTAGAAAATAAAATGTAAGGGATCCTGTCAGCAAGTATGACCATGCAGACCACAGACCGTGTTAGGTATTGACCCTGTAGAGCTGAGTAATAATACCTTTGTGCATGTTGTTAGTAGCAGCAGGACCGTGAAATATGTATTAATTTTTCTGGATTGCACCTTCTTCATGTGCTCTGTGTTCTCTGCATTGAACTGCCTTCTTTTAGTTGCAATATAAACCCATCATCGTTCTATGGTCTACTGACAAAATGTATCAAAGTCAATCAATGCATGATACTGTCACACACTGAAAGAGCGACTTTATCTGTCCTGATGAGCAATACTCCCCGCCTCTGTATCAAAGCCTAACATGTAGGATACTGTCTGGTGAGGCTACAGTAAATGTGTCACGAGAACCTACCACTACTAGGTCACTTACTGAGGCCACAAAGAGGTCCCCGATCTTTTCGGTGGTGTCCCATTCTGCAACACGCGAGGACAATGCGATGTGGAACACGGAATGGCACTGTAGGATTTCCTTCACCCGGGAGAACACAAGCTGGCACTTGCGAGTGCTCAATAGTTTGGGCTCCATCTCCAGCAGGGGGTTGCGGTAATCCTTAAAGACAATAATGATGATGATGTTGATGATAATGACGACATCGTCCATGTCGAGGACCAGGGGTACAGTCGACAGGGATGAAGTACCCAGACCACACAGGAAATGTTCCATTGCTCCGTAATACGTATCATTCCTCTTTTAATTTATGTGCTGAACGCTGACATTTTCACTTCTGCTTTTACACCACATGTCCTATATGTCATCAGTCCCGATTTATCCTCTTGTATCATCTCAGAAAATATCCTGTTGTTTTAGTCTCTCACAACCAAGAGAATTACAACCCAGCCTTCCGCATAGGTTAGGACAGAAATCTCTGCCAAATGTCAGTCTTTACTGTAGCAGATACATTAGTATACCTTGTAGATAGAAGGGTGCTGGCTATTTTGTACACAATGGACTTACCTGCAAAACACGTTGCAAAGACTCCACATAACTCCGCTCGCTCTGTACGATAGAGGACAAGATGTGACGCCGCAGAACCTGTAATATTCACAGTGCTCGGTTATCTGCTGCACACCTGGCATAGATCACGTTACATCCACCAAAACACAACTCTTACCTGTTGAGCACTGAGCCCCTCTGGCATCGGACCCAGTTCTGAGGGTGGTGCGCTCATGTCCAGATCCAGACTACTTAATTCCAGGAACCCAGTGTCATCTTCTTCTGAGTCTCCTAAAAGAAGAAAGACTGCATGAAGCCAGAGGAGGCTAGGGGAAGCAGAGGAGGCTGAGAGGGTAACGGATCACAGTTACCCGAGGAGAAGCTCTCGTCCGTAGCCGTATCGCTCTCTGACATGTGCTTTTTAGTGCATGATCTGCGAAACCATGATGTGGTTCTGGCCATCCCCCGGCCAAGCCCCAGTCTCAGGGCCATGTTACTAGTGTGAGACTCTGCATACATGGCTGGGTGTGACAGCTGCGCTGAATGAGGACACGGGCTTTTGGTGTCTGAGGAGGAAGAGCAGGAGGTGGCGTCCTGTGTGCTGACACTGAAGATTTACAAAGTGACTCAAGGATCACTTCCCTGTTCATAGAAAGACTCACCCTATAATACACAGGTTATCTACTGATGCCATCTAAAGGGCCTTCTCCTCTCTTACTCCAAGGGCCTATACCCTGAACCTTATGTGATCACGCACATTCCGTTACATGGATGTTTAACGGAATCTAACAGAAGATACATTGGAACTGAAGGTGAATGGAAGACTTTCAGTAATTCAATTCAAAAAGGAAAACTCAAATTATGTAGAGTCTTTACCAACAGAGTGGAGTTTTTCAAGTGTCTATCTTAATGAGTTTACTAATATGTATATTTTTTAAGTGGGAAGGGGGGCCCCGTGCAGTAGCCTTCTAGGGGGCCCCGTCTTTCCTAGTTACGCCACTGCCTATGTGAAATGGTTCTTACTTTGTACGAAATGTATTTCTCACCCATACAGTATGTCCACTCATATACTGCAAACTTACCACTGCAGCAGGTATACCTATGCCTCTAATTTTAACTACAGGTGGAAAGTGTGAGGTCTGCAGTAGATCCATAAATCTGCAGTAAACATTACATTATTTGGTGCATTCCTTACTAATGCCATTGTTTATTTTAGTCATCTGCAGAGTATGGGTGTATTCACATGGCGGATATCATAGCAGGAAAAAAATCTGTTTCAGGCAACCTTCATAGTGCATATTGTTGCATTTGCAGCATTGTTGACATGAACAGGGTTTACAACATGTTAACTTTGCATGTACATAATCGAGATGTAAACGCAGTGTCGATTCATGTGTGAATGTGGCCTCAGAAAATCGGAAGGGGCTTTTGACCTTATTTTTTCCTGTTTTCCGGCCTCAGATTTTGAGTTTCATTTCTGCCTGGAATGTGCCCTTTATCACACAGATCTTCTGCTGGAAAATCTGCATCCACAAAATGCTTGTGAACAGGTAGCATGGATCATACTCATTAAAGAAAGATTACGCTAGGCCTAAAATACAAATCTTGTACCGGTAGTTTCCTTGCGCTGGAGGAAAGTGACTTTGCGCATGACGGCGATTCGTGTTTTCTCCAGTCCGTCCTTCGTACCGCTACGAGCCGCTCTCATTAACTGGGTCATCTGCAAGACACATAAAATAACTTCATCCATATGCTGGTTTTGGTACGACACAGTGACAAGACGTGGTGGATGGTGATGTACATTAACAGGACATAATATACACATATGATCACAAGAACATGACACGGTACATTAATATGGAAGGGGAGGGCAGCACATATGCTGTGAGGGGGGACAGGTCTCTCCCAGGTCTGCTATTAACTTTACAGCCTATCAGTAATGGATCATTAAATCATTAAATTAGGTTTAACTTGTCAGACATAATAAAGAGCTGCGAGCTGAGCCGCAGCCACCCAGTGCTCAGCCGACACCACACCAAACACAGCGAGAAAGAGGCGAAAGGTGGATGCAACCGCACAGCAAACTACTGTGCAACCCCAAAATCCAAATCCCCTACCACACAGTACTGTCATCAGCAGGGAGAGGGATTCACCTTCACCTAAATACACGTCCTGACATCTTGTTTTGTATTCTGTTTGGAAATATCTTAGTTTTACCTGCTTCAGGGTAACCTGGGTGACAACCAATATGTCCTCTTGCAACATCCCACTGTCCTACATCACCGCACAGGCAGATAGAGATGCTATTAAGGACTAATGGAGAGTGGTAGGAGATGTGATGGCACCATATTGGTTGTCAGAAGAAGATCATTGTAATTATTTATAGTCATTGCTTTTGGGTGAATTTTGTATCATGCAGACAGGACAGGAGGTAACATGCACATTGTTATATGATGAGCCTACAGCAAAACTAAATGACACTACAAATCCCAGCAAAACATTGTACTGGAAACCAAGAGTGAAGAGAAGTTCTATCCCGGCTCAGATCATAGACCATTATATACAGTTCATTGCCATCTATAGGGTCACAGTTATATGTGTAGGATGAGATAGGATAAAGTCCATATTGGAAGATGATGATGGATACAGAGAGAGCGCATTGTACCTTGCTGTCGTATCTGTGTTTCAGCTCACGGACGTCTCTTTTCCTGACCCTAAGAGCCAGGAGGTCTCTCTTAGTCTGGCTGTACCTTTCCTTTAGTCTATTAAGATCAGGCGAAAGCTGCAGGCAGAAAGCAAGACAAGCGGGAAGACAGGGGAGGGAAAAGACAAGAGTCCAACGTAAGCCGAGCGGGGAGCACACAGCAGCAAGACCCATAACACCCAGAGTTAGTAAAGAGTTAAGCCATCACCAGTGCTACATAGGAACAACATGTACATACATAACTTACCTGCAACAAGCCAAGAACATACAACATGTACTAGTAATACAAAAGACGTCATAGGGCAAACAAGGACACATCATTATACACCAAACTGCACCTCCTAAGATGCATCTCCCTAAATTGTATACAATAGATTTTTGAGGCATTAACAATAGGCATAAGCATAGTTGGGATTTGTTATTTGTTTGTGTGTTATAGATCTTGTGGTGGTGTAATGTACCGTTTCCTAGCTCCTAACCTGGATGGAGAATATGCAGGGTATCTATCCATGTAGATTGTGGTATAGCCATTCCTCAACTCCATCTCAGTGTATAATCCATGCCCATCACATCAGGAAGATCAATGTTGATAAAACAGTGACCGATCTGACCTGTAGTATCAGCTATCAGCCTGTAGATGGTGCTATATATATATATGAAAAAGAATGAAGCAACCAGCAAGTCCTGAAACTTTCCATAGAGAAATCACATGTGCTAATTACTTTGTATTAGGTTTATAAACCACCAGTTCATTGAAAATCCTGAAGACATATCCTGGTTGGTTCCTGAGAGAGTGGTGACAGCGTTTTTAGGCCGTTTTTAGTTAGTGCGTTTTCATGTGTGTCACCACCCTAAGACAAAGTATCCAATCTCCAATAAAATGTTAATAAATACAGGGCTGTATTTACACCTTGGGCTATACGTACCCCCATTTCTATGAACTTTAACCCCTTGTGACCCCACATCTGTAGAATTACGACTAAGGCGACCAAGGTCGGCGGCACATGTGGCGTTTTGAACCCATTTTTGAGGCATTTTAAGCAGTCCGTTAAAAAAACGCATGCGGTTTTTGACCATTTTCCAATTATACTCATAAAGAAAACTGTCAAAAACTGATGCGTTTTCAAAAAACACATGCGTTTTTTAACAGACTGCTTAAAAACTCCCCAAAACGGGTTCAAAATGCCACTTGTGCCGCCGGCCTAAGGCTGCGTCCGCGGGTGGCATTTAAATTGCATTTTGAAACGCAATACAAAAGCTGATGGTAGGAGATCTGACCAATTACATTAATTTAACATTTACGTTTACAATATGCAACTGTTTGTGAAATGCTGACCCACGCACTTGTGTTAACTTTATGTTGACATATATGTTAACATGGCATTTTGTAAATGAAAAAGTTAACAAATGTAATTAAGCAAATCGCCTCTCCTCAGCTGTTGTATTGCGTTTCAAAAAGCAATGTAAATGCCACGTGTGAACACAGCCTTGGCCTGCATTCCAGACGACCAAAAAGTCTCGAAACCATGTAGTAATGAATACTACTGGAACTTTATAATGTACAGGTTAGTACACGCATGCACAAGGGGCGCACATAGATCCTGTCCTTAAACACAAAAGCAAGTGAATTTCAATGAACTATCCAGTATACTTTGCATGTAATAATTTCGTATTGAATTCTATGGCATATTTGTTGCAGAAAGGGCTGATACTGAAGCATATTAAATAATTTTTCCATTTAAATTAGAAAATTTTTCTGCTACGTATTGTTTGTGCTGCATCTATAAATGTATTCAAGTGCTGTTTTTTGATGCCTTGTGTGTATTACACTTATTATACTCCAGTCTGACATAAAGACTGACCCCTACTGGAGGTTTCCTGCACTACGCTTCATACATTTTCTATTTAAGGTAAATGAAGGCCACAGATACAGAGTGCAATAGAAGGGTAATGATTGAACATGCTGACAGTCACCATGCGGGAGAGTCTGATAGCTTTGCATTAAATATAAATGATATCTCCATACGTCTGTCTCTGCCTGCATCCCTCCTGTGCCAACTCCTAAGCTATGGCTTCATACGATAGCAAAAAGCAACAGGCAGCTGATAGCAGGAGGTATTTACTGCAGGGAAAGTCTTCTGTACAGACAGAAGCAACTCAAATTCCTCTCCTGCCCTGATTGTTTGCTACAATGTATCAGTGCAAGTCAAACATATCAGTCTGTAGTGTAACCTGCTTCACTCAACTAAAACCGGCCAAAAAAACGGCCTAAAAACACCATGTGTGACATCACCCTTAGGTTTGTTCCAATTTGCATTTCCTGGATGTAAGTAGACATGAACCCATCACTCACAGCAAGCAGAGGTCTTCAAGCAAGTGAGGGTGTGAAACCTAACGTCTATTGAAAGTTTCATTAAACAACATCAGCCTTGACAATCCCTTAACAGTGTCTACCCCTGATTGGGGGCTTCGTTACCATATATAGAGGATAGAAATAATTCTGTAACGGGTCTGGTTACTTTCCAGCAGACGACAGTGACTGCAGTCACATAAAACAAGTGAAGACTGTGGAGACCTTATACAGGGGGAGAGGATTTTCACTTGTATTTCATGCAACCACAGTGGGATTTTTTCCATTGTCGTCCTTTGTTTTGTTATGAGCACAGACTCCTTTATATTAGGACATCTTCAAAAAAAAACCTTTTAAGCGGTTTTCCACCATAGTGAGTGATCTAGTAAGAGGCACAGCTTTTTTTATAGTCAGGCTGCAGATTCATACACTTTTCATGGATCCATGCAGTGCACTCAGCTTTCCAAGAACAGATGATCAAACCCGAAAGGATCGGCCACTACTCTTCTGTCCCTTTGTTTAGCATTTAGTGGGAATTTCAGCCTCAGACAAGTTGCTATGACTTGTAAAAGACTTGTAACACAGCCAATCTGGCTCATTATGGAGAAATAGGGCAGGACGGGATGGTGGGAGAGTTAATCAGCACAGACACTGAGCTGCCTAACGAGCCTGTGGCTTCACTGCCACATAATTAGCCCAGAAGTCGCCATTGTGAGTCCCAGCACGCTGCTGCCATACTGGAGGCCTGATGAGATCCGGAAACGGGAGAAATACAACAATATGGGAAATACACCCTACAAACTGCATCTCACTACAGGGTCCAGGAAGATGAGGGGATGGTCCCTGCCAGTTTTCTGTCTGACTTTACATGCTCTTTTCCAAGCAAACGCCTTGCACCGTTTTTGATAAATGTGCTTCATTGTGTTAAAAATGTGTTTACATTGTGAGACACAATGTAAACACAATGTAAACTCAGTGTGTGAACACCGCCTTAGTACATAGTTCACCTATTACATTACCTTTGGTTGAAAAGCTACAAATGGTTTTGCAGGTTTTGTTTTCCTTTCCACCGCTTCTGCCTCCGAGTCTTCACTGTAACTCTCAAATTCACTGGAGCTCCAGCCGGTGTCCTCGAAGTCCCCCACACAACCCTCGCGCTCTATGTTCTCATAGATCAGGTTTTGTCCCAACCCTGTAAGAAAATAAACCTCAGGGAGCAGTACAGGGGTTTCTACAATCGTATCCTAAATGGTTTGAATAGTCACCCTCTTAAAGCCCACAGACGCCATCATCTCATCCTGTCCATAAATATATGTACAGGCAGTCCCTGGGTTACATACAAGATAGGTTCTGTAGGTTTGTTCTTAAGTTGAATATGTATGGAAGTCGGAACTGTATATTTTGGGACCAAAAAAATTTGGATTTTTAATTTTTTTGCTGTAATGGGAACAAGAATTATCAATAAAACTTCTATACAGACACCTTACAGCTGATCATTGCAGTCTGGGACTAAAGTAAAGAACCCAGAGAGCCTCGCCAGAGGTCACAGTGGGCAGAGAGGTCTGTCTGTAACTAGGGGTTGTTTATAAGTCGGGGTCCTTAGGTAGGGGACCGCCTGTATATACAGAATTCCTATAACCTAGTTTTGTCTAATAATCGGTGCTGTCCAGAACGGTCCTTCTGTACATCTATCCTGTAATTCAGAACCTATTGGCTCCTGTAGAGGTCATGTTGGAGGATCTTCACTGTGATTGTATAAAACAAGTAATCTTTGAGGTCATATGTAATGTTTTGAGACTATGATATTAGGTTCTCTCACCATCCTTGATGTCAGCATGTTCGCAAGGTACGTCGTCATAAATCACTCCGTCTTCAGTGCTGCGAGAGCCAAATGAAAAACCTACAGTAAAAATGAAATATAAAGATATCAATATGTATAACCTGGATTATGGTAAACATAATCACACACCTCTGCCCTAAACACAGGGAATAAGACAATATTGATCTTCTAAATTCTAAAATGTCTTATATACTAGCCTAGTTTTACATATACTTCCCCTTTATAAAGAAGCCTGATTAATGACCCGTTCTGAAATACGTACTGTATAATACAACCTGTTGTGGCATACATTTTGACCTATATATCCCTATACAAAAAGGGCATAATATAAAACCAGCCTAGTAATAGGATGTTAAGGTCCTGTCCTGAACGGTAGTGGATTATAATGTAGGGGGTTGGGACAGTAGCCCGAGCCCAAGGCCACCGAGACCCCCACCAAATTTTATATTGAGAAGGATCTTCACCCATGAAATCCTTGTACATCTGTTCCTGCTCTCATTACACATGTACACAAGAGTCATTTCAGGACATTTGAAGGTCTCCAGAGGTCCTGAAACAGCAGAAAGAAGGTACACATCCTCCATTCTCTAAGAAGCTGATTCTAGTAGTAGCAGTAGGAAGTCATTTCAGACTTGTAGTCGCTATAATATTCATACAGCCCAGGGTCCATGGCAGGCTTAATCCGACCCTGATCCTGAGATACCCGTCTACTATATGCAGGTGCATGAGAGCCTGTCCAAACATACACATTCCATATTTAAAGGAGGATGAGGACCTGTCCTAAAATACATGTTCCCTGTATGCAGGTGTATCAGGAGCTGTCCTCACATACACATTCCCTAAATAAAGGTGGATTAGGACCTATGCTATACATACATTTTCCCTCTCTATAGGAAGATCAGGAACTGTCCTTACATATATGTTCCATATATACAGGAGAATGATTACCTGTATGGCCAGGGTATCTATATACAGGTGGATCAGGACCTGTCCATACATACAGTTTCTCTACATACAGGATAATCAGGACCTGTCAATACATACATATTCCTTTATATAGGAGGATCATATGTTTTCCCTTAAGACATAAACGATGATATAACCATTCCATTTATACAGATGAATGAGGACCTCTCCTGACATTCTCAAATATACTCAGAGATGAAGACCAGCGCTCCCATATTCCAAGTATTAAGGAGTAAGGGAGCCTGACGTGCTCATATACGACACAATACAACTTTGTTGATCCTGCAGGAAATTGCTTAACCAGGATGTAAAGCCATCCAGACATACATGTCCTATTTATACAGGAGGTGGACCTGTTTAACAAACTTATGTGTCCAGTTTACAGACTGCTCTCATACATAGACGCCAAATAGTTTCTTATTAAATGTATATTCGGACACATACTATGCACTTATAGGCCCATCTCCTGCGCTCTCCTGTGTGTCTGTACTCACGTTTCTTGCTTAGCCTCTTCTTGATGCTGTACGTATGGACCTCCAGCCTTCCCTGCCCACCACGTTCTTCATTACTGACACTGGACGGGGACCTGGAAAGAGGTGCATAGAAGCTGTCAATATCAGATGCAGAGTGGCCTTGGGGCCCCGTCACATCATAAACACCAAACCCACATTTGAGGCTCAAGGAGGAACTCTCCACTTCTCACAATTACCCTGACAATTCTGCAAGAGTTTGGGGGAAACACATAAGGGTCACACAATGGGAGCTCTGTCTCAGACCTGTCACGAATGTCTCGGGGGTTCAGCTGTCTCTAATTATGTTGAGGGAAGTCTCTTCTTAGCCATATACTCAGTCCGGATAGTAGGGAATTCTAATTATTCATTGTGCATTACAGGCTGCTGTGTTATAGAGTTATAATGTACGGGCAGGACAGCTAGTTACATTGTAACACTGCAGGGTGTTAGATGATGTAGAGATCATTACAATGTAGCATAGAGGTAAATAAGCCCCAGAGGTGATGCTATAATGATCCCTGCCCACAATTACCTGCGCTTAACCCCTCACAGACCACAGCCCAGCAAAACCCTCCGCTGCCATGAATGTGTCCAGCAGGAAGTGGATGAAAGATTCAGACTGCAGACACAAATCCCGGGCCTCGCTCTCATTCCCCCCTCCCTCCTTCCTTCACTCCTCACCCCCTCCTCCTATGTCTGCCTCTCCCAGGACTGGGGCTGCAGGGTGACATTCTCACAACAATCTGCATGTGAATGGGCCGGATCACAACAACAGAGGAGTGAGGGAGGACACAGAATATCATATCTGACAGGGGCAGAATCCTGACATCTGACACTGAGTGATCGTCCTACAGGAGCAGCATGAAGAAAAATAGCATTTTTTTTTTGTTCAAATAAGTTAAAAATTCTTTCTAAGGCCGTGTTCACACTTGCGTTAAAGGTTCTGCTGCAGATTCTGTAATATTGAACCGGTAACTATCGCAGCATGTAGCGCTATTCTTTCTTATAAGATTGGGGACACATACGATAAGGACCAACGGGTGGCATCATAAGGCATGTGTTACATATTCCGTTTGTGTCTAAGTAAACGTTAATGTTAACATAAAGTAAACTGAAACACAGTTTAAGAGAGACGAACGTTATACTAAATTGGTGCTGGCTTTATGATATCTCACCATTGACAAGATCTTTGCTTGCTGTGAAAGATCTAGTGACACCCATAAGGTGAAAAACACAAACACTTGTGCTGTTTTGAGGTGATGTGGTCCCTTTTTTGTTTTTAGGGGCCGTAAACAAGTGCAGGAATAGGACCTGCTCCAAGTTTTCTGCAGCCTCCATGCGGATCTGTGATAAACATGTTCATTTCTATAGGTCCATTAAAAATTTGTGGATTTGTGGCCATAGGCCGCATTCACACACGGAGTTTGAATTGTGTTTACAATCAATCAAAAATATCTTAACACTGTGTTTTACTTAAAGGAAACCTACCATTTCAAATGGTAGGTGTAAGCTGTAAACACCGAGCACCAGCTCAGGGTGAGCTGGTGCCGGTACTAAGTTCCGTTAGTGTTAAAACCGCAGTATCGCGGTTTTAACACTTTTTAAACTTTATAGCAGAAACTGCTTCGGCGCTGCGTGCGCACGATCGTGCGCGCGCCTACATAGGAAGTGCCGCAGGCGCAACACCGAAGCAGCTTCTGCTATAAAGTTTAAAAAGTGTTAAAACCGCGATACCGCGAAACTAAGCACCGGCACCAGCTCACCCTGAGCTGGTGCTCGGTGTTTACAGCTTACCCCTACCATTTGAAATGGTAGGTTTCCTTTAATGTTAACATTGTTTTAGCATACGTAATGCAAAAGCAATTCGAACATCACATACAAATTCAGCCTCAAGGTTACAATGTATTTAGTCTCTGAACTCCAGACTGATACATATTGAAACTAAGTATCAAAACAGAAGAAAGATTTGTGCCTCTGATGTGTTGGGTTTATAGGGGATTATGTAGACTGGATACAATTGTAACAAAACTGCACCTGTGCGAACAGACAGAACCACAATAAATGGATGCTGAAAAATCTGCTGCAGACGTATTGACCATATTATTGTTGTTCACTAGGTTTACAACTGGGAGTCCCACGATTACCACTTTTTCTCGAAAGCAAAAGTGATGTGAACAAGGAACAACCTCCAGCAGACGATGGTAAAGGAGGGAGATTCCAGCAGAGTAGCTGTCACAATAATGAAGATTTCTTCCTTATTCATACTTCCCATTACCTTGAGAAGCGATGCAGGGCAATAATGTCACAGACTGATAGCACATCATATTCTGGACTGATTTACCTGCAGGACATTGCTCTGTTTCCTCTACTTCCTAATATATAGTGATACAATCTGCAGATTATTACACCACTGACTGCTGTAGAGGTCTGCAGAACATTGCTCTACACCACCTGGCAGATACACAGTGATCTGTTCTGAAGGGGATTTTATCACTGGCCTCTGCAGAGCGTTCCTTTGTCATCTACCCTTTGATTAGAGTATATTCTGCAGATTATTACACCGGTCACAACACTACAGAATGTTGCTCTGTCCTCTCTATCTGCAGATACATGATGACATGTTCTGCAGATTATTATACAACTGAACTCTCTACAGATCTGCAGAACATTGCTCTGTGCTCTCTACCGCCTGACAGATGAATAGTTATATATTCTGCAGATTATTACACCACAAACGTGCAGAGCAACTCATTTTTTCTAGTAACTAAATGAAGAACACCTGCACGTCACCAGGAGACCCGGCTCATAACCTTCATAGGACCTAGATGACTTATAGTATTTGGTATAGGGGTCCTGTTCCCAACAGATGCAGCTCTATAAGTCCACTGATAATTCCTCAGTTTCCATCTTTCCGGATAATTCCTTTTAAGACCAAAATGAACAAGTGGGATGTCCAAGGGATTAGTGCATGGAGCGCTCTGGGAACCCTATACAGTCAGATCACAGAAACTCCCCTGGGACCTGTCCACAAATGTCTGATTCTGAAATATCTTTGTTTTCTTAATCTTCAGCGTCCAGCTCCCAGGACATAGTTCTGACTTTGCTCTACAGACCACGGCCTCAGGGGACTGACCACATCATGTATGAGAACCACACAACCATACAATGGGACAAGTACATCCCACAGAAGCCAGAAGATGGCATTGTAAATTATATGCCGCTTATAGGGGGCAAGTCCCTTCAATGAGACACCACTGCAATACCAGACACAGACTAGAGGGGCGCTGTTTCATCTATTTTTCCTAATCCTGGATGAACCTTTCAATCTCAACACTTTATTTTGTTTCAACAAACTAAAAATCTGTCCAAGAAGCTGATCTCCTACAATGAATGGTGCTTGACCCATAAGTGTTAGGTGGTGGAATATTAGAAGCAAAACTATATGGACAAGCGTAAGGCCGCGGTCACGCGTACCGCTAGGCGTTCGTTCATAACGCGACACTAGTGCACAGGGGGAGATCCTCGGCGAACGCACATGCCTTTCCAGAGAAATGAATGCAATCAGCATATCAATTGCATGCGTTTCCCTGGAAACGCATGTGCGTTCGGGCTGAGGACCTCCCCCTGTGCGCTAGCGTTGCGTTATGACGGACGCCTAGCGGTACGTGTGACCTCGGCCTAAGGGTCAGAAATGACACAAATGTGGCACAGACACTTCTTAATTAACTGTTCAAGCAGTTTGCACATACAAGAATAGGCAAAGTCCAAAAGAAAAGTGGCACAAGGTCCATAGTAAATATGCCCCTAAAAGTTCCTACAATCTGTATGTGAGCATGTGGAAGGCGTCTCACCTGATAGATCACATCCAATATGGATGGCCAGGTGAGTGGAAGTCACTTACCTGGAGAAGAGATGGCACAAGGAAGAAGGTAGTTTGATGATCTGGACCATATTGGATCCTTGCATCATGTTGATGTCACTGTGACATTCACCTAATTCTAAAGCTTGAAGAACCCCCTCCATGGAACAGATGCCCCCTAATACCAATGCCTCTTTCAGCAGGATAATAACCCAACACCACCTGGGTGCAGTGTCGGACTGGCCCACCAGAGTACCAGAGGATCCTCCGGTGGGCCCTGGCTCAGCCCAATACTGAACCCCAGAGGTCCATCAGAAAACAACACAATTTGAAGGATGCTAGAGTATATTTCCTGGGGTAAAAGAGTGGGCCCCCGGATTAATTTTCTCTGGTCGCCTAAAGAAACCCAGTCCGACGCTGCCTGGGTGGCTCCAAATTTCTCCAATCTCAATTTGATAGATGGGAAGTGCTGGGAGAACAAGTCTTACAGGATCTGCTGGTGACATCAGATACTACAGGGCACTGTCTTTTATAGTGCATGCCTCAATGGGTCAGAGAGGACTTCATCAATCCTGTAGAGCTATAATAGTACTATGCAGAGAGGAGATAAAGGACAGGATCACATTCAGCTCCCGGTACTTACTTTGATGGTCGCGCTGGAGAAATTGGTTCTGTGGAAAGAAGTAAATCTGTTTACAACAAGAAATTTCTGCAATCAAAGAAGATGAACGGTTCCAGTATGGGAAATTATTGTCATCTATTGGTGAACTCTACAGTGTTACAACACTAAACTCCAGCAGAGGAGATGAAGGTACAGGGAGTGATGAGGAAGACCCCCTCTGCTAGGGGAGACCACTATGTCATGCACAGCAGCAGGGGCTCCGCTCAAACAACACAAGCCGCTGCACTTCTATCAATACCTCCATTGTCTAAAGGACCCCGGACAGTCCCTGAGGGTCACATGACCATGAGGTCACTAGCTTGCTTCTCAATAGTAATATACAGAAATATTTCCCGGAATAATATAAAGCTTGTGCTGTATCGGAGGCCTCACTGCGAGGTAACTGCACTGCCAGAATATATGAGGGTGTATTCACATGTTCAGTTTTTCAGATGCATTTTTCAAAGCCAATAGCAGGTGTGGATCTTAATGAGTGAGCACCTACCACAGAGAGGAGCTGATCCTCTGCCCGCATCTGAAAAACGGAACGTTTGAACGCACCTTAAGTAAATATGAGTTCTCAGACATATTTCACCCGTCTGCTAAGGGTGATGTCACACATGGCGTTTTTAGGCCGTTTGTGGGCCGTTTTTAGTTAGTGCGTTTTCACATAGTAAAAAACTCAACCGTTTTTGTCTGTTTTTAATTGCGCAAATTCGGAAACCCAGACAACGGTTTTTAAAAACGGATGGATTTTTTAACGCATGCGTTTTTTAGGTTCTAAAAACGGCCCAAAAACAGCCTTAAAACGCCATGTGTGACATCACCCTAAGGGCGCGTTCACACATTGCGTTTTGGTTGCGTTTTCATTGCGTTTGAAACGCATTACAACAGCTGATGAGAGGTAATTTGCCTGAAAAGCAACGTGTGAACGCGACCTAAGGGTGATGGCACACGTGGTGTTTTGAATGCGTTTTTGGACGTTTATTAAGCAGTCCGGCAAAAAACGCATTCGTTTTTTGACCAGTTTGAATTAAGATAAAAAACGGATGTGTTGTCAAAAACAGATGTGTTTTCAACGCATGCATTTTTTTTTACAGACTGCTTGAAAACGACCCAAAAACGCATTCAAAACACCATGTGTGCTATCACCCCAAGGTATTATACAGCCTAAGGGTGAAGACACACATGGCGTTTTTAGGCCGTTTTTGGGCCGTTTTTAGTTAGTGCATTTTCAGATCGTTAAAAACGCATGCGTTTTTGAAAAACGCATGCGCTTTTTGAAAACGCATGGGTTTTTGACCAGTTTGAATTAAGATAATTGCTCAAACCTGTCAAAAACGCATGCGTTTTCAAAAAACGCATGCGTTTTTAGCGATCTGAAAACGAACTAAAACGATCTGAACGATCTGAAAACGAACTAAAAACGGCCCAAAAACAGCGTAAAAACGTCATGTGTGTCTTCACCCTAAGGCTGGCGGCACACGTGGCGTTTTGAATGCGTTTTTTGGGCTGTTTTTAAGCAGTCCGTTAAAAAACGCATGCATTTTTGACCCGTTTTAATTAAGATAATTGGTAAAACTTGTCAAAAACTGATGCGTTTCTTAACGGACTGCTTAAAAACGGCCCAAAAACTGGTTCAAAACGCCATGTGTGCCGCCGGCCTAAAAGTAATGCCACACATAGCGTTTTTGGTCGGTTTTTAAGCATCTATTCAGATAATTGGGGAAAAAAAGGACAAAAATGGACAAAAACTTGCAAGTGTCTCAGAGTGCAATGCGTTTTTGATGCATCTCCATAGACTTGTATGGTGCGTTTTTCACGCGCGTGACTTGCAAAAGTAGAGCATGTTGAGATTTAAACGCGCGTTTTCTTATCACAGTAAATTTATACTGAAATTAAGGGGCTAGATTATAAATATAGATTTAACCCATACTATGAGTTTTCATTGAAAAACATTACAATCGCAACTCAATATGCATGCATTTATCATAAAAAAAACACAAATATGTTTTTCCGGACACACAAAATGAAAACGCATCAAAAAAGCGTTATTTTTTGGCATGATTTTCAAAGTCACAGCAAAACTGTCATGGAAAAGAGATAATACTTATTAATACTGCGTGTTATCTGGATGACGAGAATCTTCAACGGCTCTCAAAGGGCTTTACTTTGCACCACGTGGCTTTGGGAGGCTTTAGCTTCCACCACATGTCTCTTTACTTTCCTCCACGTAGCTCTTAGAGGCCAAAGCTTTCCTTTACATCACTCTTAGTGGTCTTTACTTTCCTCTACATGTGTAATGGAGGCCTCAACTTTCCTTTACATGTCTCTTGGAGGTCTTTACTTTCCTCTGCTTGTCTCTTGGAGGTCTTTACTTTCCTCTGCTTGTCTCTTGGACGTCTTTACTTCGATATTACACATCACACGTAAAGAGCACAGATATTACACATCACAAGTAAAGAGCACAGATATTACACATCACACGTAAAGAGCACAGATATTGGAGAAGTGATATGTGGGGGATGAGGGGTATAATGGGGGAGAAGTGATATGTGGGGGTGAGGGGTATAATGGGGGGAGAAGTGATAGGTGGGGGGATGAGGGTTATAATAATGGAGGGTGAGGGGTATAACATGAAGATAAAGAGTGACGTCACGCGGTCTGAGGTAAAGGGGCGCTTCCGTAGTTTTGGCGGGAAGATGTGACTGAACGCCGATTGTTGTGCTGTAAATAAACACAGGTCAGGTGACTGTGCTCCTCCCACCGCCAGGAGTCGCTGTGCCTTGAGGGCTCCCTCTACAGGCGGCTCCGGTTCCTGTTCCCGCTGTGCAGTGCGGCCCCACCTCCTCCCGCCAGGGGCCGCTGTGGATATCAGTGCCGCTCTATGCCGCCCCGTCTCGCTGCTCCTCCATGTGCCTGTGTTGTGCCGGGCGGTTGTGTCTGTCGTGACAGGAGTTTGTGCTGTCGGGACACTCGGGCGGGCGGTGTGACGAGGGCCCGGGGCTGAGTCAGGTGAGCTCCCCCTGTGGCCGGGCTCTATTCTCCGGGCGCTGTGTTTGGGGGGAGGGGACGTGGGGGCGGAACCACGTGGTGCCGGAGCCCAGACACACACAGCCCATTGTTCCATCACTCACCCGGCGGCTCCGGACAAAGGGCCGCACTCTGCCCGCAGACACCCGCACACGGCTACTGCAGGTGACCCGCCCGGGCTGAGGCGGCACCGGCCGCACATGTGGGGCTACACTGAGGGTGGTCAGGGGGCACGGGGGTGATCCCGGGGTCAGAGTGCGATGGAAGAAGATTTGGGTCAGAGGTTGGGGGAAAAGTAGATTCCTGTGGAAGTAAAGTTTAGTTTGTGGGGTGCAGGACCCCGGGTGGGATACCAGGCTTTGCTTAGGATGAGGATATTTTGGGGGTAGCCTAAGTGAGATAATGTTTGGGGTACACACTATGGTAGTTGGTCCCCTGGTTGTAATCTTATGGTGTGTAACATGAGGAGTGCTCATGTTTTGGGGCATTTGACATGTGGGGTGCCCATATTTTGTGGGTGTTTGTTTATGACTGACCCCACGTATCCTGCCCCCACAGTGACCCACATCAGGCTCTTTCATCATGCCAAGAAAGAAGGTAACAGACGGAAATGGCGCTGCCCGTCCCGGAGGACGCAAGAAAGCAGCGGGCAGAAAGCGAGAGCGCGATGAGTTCAGCAGCGATGACGACGATCTGGACGGGAGCCCCGGATCTGACGGATTCCAGGGACCCAACAGCAAACGTGGAGCCGGAGGAAAGGGCGGCAGCAAATCCCCAGCACCGGCCGCAGTCATTGTCACTGAACCCGAACACACCAAGGAGAAGATCGTAAGGATTGTCTTATTATTGGGGGTGATATGGGGAGTTATTTATGCTCTAGATTGCAGTTTTGGGAATTCTGGGTGCCTCTTGCATGACCTTTGCAATGTATATGTCAATACAGAAGTTATCCTTAAAATGTAGCATAAGGTAGGGTTCACACACTGCAGAATTCATGCTTCAGTTTTTTCCGCTCCTTAGAAACCACATGCACTTTGTTGTGATTTGTTAGCTTGACCAAAACAACACACCAACAAAAAAATAATAGTAAAAGTATAATTTTACCTCCGTTGTATTGTTGTAGCAACAAACCTGACCTAGAACTCTAGTCTTTACAATTCTTTCTGGACTGTTACATGCACCCGAAACATTGTAACAAACCATCAGCATGGAAGAGATATGTGCTGATGCAAAGGGGACTGCTACAAAGCTTAAATGTGATTAGATCTGTGCAGCTTTTTAGCTTCTGAATGCAACGATTCGATTTTTTCCATTCAGCACCAGCAAGCAGAGATCTTATGCTAAGGAAACAAAGCTTTAAGAACTTTTCAATATAGAATGATGAAGCTTTGAGTGGACATTTTAATAGCAGGATTCACACACAGGGCTGTGTTGATGTAATATATCTATCTCTTTCCTCAATCTCATCTTTTTTTTTTTCTCATTTTCCGTCCGCGTTTATTTCCATCCAAGTCTTCGTAGTTATAATTGTTGCTCAGTTAAGTGATCAGAACCAGTTGAGCGGCTGTTGCCAGCCCTGCTAGAACATGTCTTCTCTCATTAATATGAGACTCCTCCTCTTCATGTGATGTGTTGGTTTTATTACGGATCAGTGACTGACTGTTTCTAGAGCAGTCATCCTGCACCTAATGGATCAGATCTCCCGTATGATATTGATGGGTCAGGTTTGTGTTATATGGGACATTTATGGAGTTTTTTCCCTTTCAGAAACTTGAAGGCTCTAAAGCAAAGGGTCAGTTACTGATTTTCGGAGCAACCAACTGGGATTTGATTGGACGTAAAGAAGTGCCTAAACAGCAAGGTGAGTCCCTTGGGTCGTCAGGGCTTAGTGGCTGCTGACCATTGGAGATGCAGCATCTAGAAGCTGCTTCTGTTTTCCAATCTTTCCCCTTTTCATGTTTAATTAAGTTTTTTTTATTTTTCCAGCTGCTTATCGTAACTTGGGCCAGAACCTGTGGGGACCTCACAGATATGGCTGCCTGACTGGTGTACAGGTCCGAACAGTCGCCTCCGGGCCCTGCTCAGCTCACAGTATACTCATTACCACAGAGGGGAAAATATGGAGTTGGGGTAAGTACCGCAGACGCATTACACCTTTGCAAGTCAATGAAAACTATTCCTGTTGGTTTTCAACCATTTAAGGTTCAGACTGTCCAAACTTTTGCAAGGATATTGCCATTGCCTACTCCTTGGTATGTCCAAAGTAGTAAGCGTTTGTGTAGCAACTTATGATGAGCATTTTTTACCCCCACAAGAGAGTTCAGTCTGACAAAGCTGTTCTGTGAACTTGTGGCATTTCCTGGACCAAACCTAGATTCTCTGAACAAACAGAAAAGCAGAGTTCAGTGATTCTAGGCTTGATCCCGTAAATTTTGCAAGCCATGCGGGACTGAAATCACTGGTGGGAAACTTGCTTTACATTGTCAATAAAGTATCTTTAACATCTTAGTCAATCTGCAGAGAGCTCCCTCTAGTGGTTAAATGCAGACAGACTTGTCTTTGATCAGGGTTGCAGACCCCCAACTGATTGTGAAAGGGCTGACATGCTCAGCTGAGTCCATAGTTTGTGATCGGTTCTCCACAAAGGCTGAGCGTACAGCTGCCAGTGCTATAGTCACGCTTTCAGTATACAATAGTAGTCATATGCGAGGTTATGACTGATGCTTTGAGTGCAGGTCCCTGGATATGGCACATGTGAATCTGCTTTGTAGGGAGGTTACTTTCATTTTAACAGAATGCAGACAATTAAGTGTTGGTAACAACAATTATTTACTTTCAGGACGCAATGAAAAGGGGCAGCTGGGGCACGGAGACATCAAAAGAGTGGATGCCCCAAAGCCCATTGAGAGTCTTAAGGATGAAGTGTTTGTACATGCATCTTGTGGGAGAAACCACACCCTGGCGCTGACAGGTAGGGATTGTGTCCTGTCATCCCTGGCATAATATATTTACACTGCATGTATGTGTACATATATATTTAACCAACCATGCTGTGGTCTGTGCAGAGAATGGATCAGTCTATGCATTTGGAGAAAATAAGATGGGTCAGCTCGGCTTGGGCAATAAGACAGATGCTGTTTCCAGTCCGGCCCAGGTGAGTATCAGTGACGGATAACTATCACCCAGGTTATAACCTAGTACACTGATGTAACGAGCTATAAATGTCTCCATCCCAGATTCTGTATAACGGGCAGCCCATCACTAAGGTGGCATGTGGAGCGGAGTTCAGTATGATCATGGACTGCAAAGGGAACCTGTATTCTTTTGGCTGCCCCGAGTATGGACAGCTGGGTAAGTCTTATCCACTATTCTAGTACTATTTATTTCTAGTGGGGTAAAATAAACTCTAATATTTAGGTTTTGTGCATTTACAGGTCACAACTCTGATGGCAAATATATAGCACGCGCACAGAGGATCGAGTACGACTGCGAGCTCATACCACGCAGGATTTCCATTTTTATTGAAAAGACAAAGGATGGACAAATTCTTCCGGTGCCCAACGTGGTTGTAAGAGACATCGCCTGCGGCATTAACCATTCGGTGAGGCTTTACCCTGAAGCTTTTGTCTTGTCCCACTGATTACTGGTGTGTGCTGCCACCTAGCTGGGGAAAAGTAAACTGCACCATCAGATGTATAAAGTTTTTTTTTTTGTTTTTTTTTTTTGTTTTTATTAGAACTTGTCATAGTCTTGTTCCGTCTCCTATACTGTGCTTTATGTCACCACAGCTTGTACTGGACTCTCAAAAACGAGTCTTCTCCTGGGGATTTGGTGGATATGGTCGTTTAGGACACACTGAGCAGAAAGACGAGATGGTCCCACGACTTGTGAAGCTGTTTGATTTTCCTGGACGCGGTGCCTCTCAAATTTATGCTGGAGCTACTTGTTCTTTTGCTGTCAGTGAGATGGGTGAGTGCCATACAGAGGCATGGAAAGGGCTGGGCTCTTGCCTATGAGGATATGTGATATCTGACTGGTGTTGTGGTTTCCAGGTGGACTGTTTTTCTGGGGAGCAACAAACACATCCCGTGATTCCACTATGTATCCCAAATCTGTGCAAGATTTGTGTGGCTGGAGAGTTCGCAGTCTGGCCTGTGGGTAAGTTTCAGCAATGGCTTCCACTTGTTTGTGGGTATAATGGATGTTATAGTGATGCAACAGCAGAAGAGATAAGCAGTTCCAAAGCAACATGGCTTTGTGTGACCACTACCTATCTCTTTATTAATTTGCATTGAATACTGTCAGGAGCTCACTACACAGTTATCACAGCGTCAATCATTGTCAATTTAAAATCTGTTATTGGTTTTATTCTAATCTTGCTCTATTCTATCCCTTATAGGAAAAGTAGTATTATAGTGGCAGCTGACGAGAGCACCATCAGCTGGGGACCCTCGCCAACATTCGGAGAACTGGTAAGTCTTCTGGCATCGGGTGCTAATCTTAAAATGTTTCCTCTTTTGCAGAGCGTATTTGATGTTTTCACATTTTATACTCCCGTTACATCCAGAGCTACATTCACTGTTCTGCTTTTATAGCATGTGTATCCAGAATCGGCCAAGTACCTTAAGAGTGTTCCTATTGTGCGTATTGATCACCCTAAAATAGTCGGATTGCACAATATACATGTGTAAGACCCCACGGTTGTCCACATCATGATCTACTACATACAGGAACAGAACCAATAGTGGGCTGCAGTAATGTGCAGGTGGTTGGAAACCAGCAATTTCTAGTTGTCATTAAATAAGAGCTGATTTATCTTGTGAGTTAGTAGAGCTTCTCTGCATTGTTACCGTCATCGGCTGCTGTTAGGGTCTCTGACCTCTCGTTGCCATCCATGCACCCTATTGTTACTGTAACACAAATTTTTTTCTTTTTGCCCATCTCCTTATTCCTGTCTGCTTCTTGCACCAATACAACCTGGATCCTGATCTAATGTTTAGCTAAATATTATAATCACATCTCTACAGGGTTATGGCGAAAGCAAAGCCAAGTCCTCCACCACGGCTCAGGAGGTGAAAACGTTAGATGGGATCTACTCGGAGCAGGTGAGTTTCCCTATATGACCCATCTGTTCCGCTCTCTTGATTGGGGAGTTTTATTTCTTGAATGGTTAGAATTTTTTTGTCTTGCCTTCTCTGCTTTTGCTTCTGGCCTCTCCTCTGTCCCCCCCCCCCCCCCTTCACAGTTTGTGTTTCCTCTCCCCCAGGTGGCAATGGGTTATGCACATACCCTGATAGTGGCACGAGATGAGACTGAACAAGACAAGGAGAAGCTGAAGAAGCTCCCCGAGTACAACCCTCGTACCCTGTGATGCAGTACAGCTCCCTCCTGGAATGGGAGGAGACACAACAAAACAACCACTCCTCTCATTCACCCCTATTGACCCCTGCAGTGCCCTCCACCATGGCAAGGTGGTGCCAGCACTGCCAGGGGTGAGGCAGCTGAATCTTACCTGTGGGGACCAGGAATCATCAAACTCATTCCTCAAGTTTTCTTCCGCCTCCACTTTTCCAGGAAAAAAACTTTCAATTCTGATGTTTCCATGGTGGGAACATGAGGGACAAAACACCAGGATCTGACCCTTTACCCCCCCTTCTCTGCCATATGCTGCTTCTCCAGCCTCATGCCTCCTCCTATTTGCTTCACCCTATGCTGATGCAAAGCAGAAAGCGCCCGGCGCTGAACTGCGATCCAAACCCCCTTGTAAGTTTCCAGGAATCGGTGCCTTGTGATACGAGTGTTACTGGCAGCGTGAGCAGGCTCTGATCCAGCAGTGCTGCACTATTGGTGCCTTTTCACTTAAACGTGTGTGTGGCTGGCGCATGGCGCGGCTCACACTCCACCCATGCGTTACCAGCCTTGTTACATAGAACGGTTATAAAGCTCCTGATTATTTTAGATTTTTGTTAGACATAAAGCTTAAAAGAAGTTAAGAAAAAGTTCCTAATACAAATCCCCCCTCCCCCTTTTTTTTTTTTTTTTTTTCTCCCCTGTGCAGAAGTTTTAAGGGTTCTTGCAAATGGCAATAAAGCAACTCTTCAGTTCTGTCCCCAACGTCCCGCGTTTATAGTCTGAACACTTGTGATCATTCCATTACTAGTGGACAGCAGGAAGTTCTGCTCCTAGGTTATGATTTGCGTCCGGCGATGTCCGAATGTTAATTGTACAGTTTTTGTCTTATTTGACCCCCACCCTGTGGCTGTGCCGCTCATGGTGACTGAAGCAGCTTCTTCCCATATTGGTCTAAGATCTTCTGCTGTGAGGTTACAGGATCTAGGGGTCGATGTTGTATCTTTCTGTTTTTTTCAGTTTTATATTCCTCATTGTTTAAATAAAATACGTCTTTGTGTACGTCACAGGTTTGCGTCTGATGTCACTAGAGGTGGAGCTTTGAAATTTGTTCATAGTTTCTATGTCAGAATGGAAATATTTTGAAACTTTTCTCTAGATCTCTTCTTGTCATTGGATAAGAACATTTAATAACCCAGACAATGTACAGAGCTGATGGGTTTGTTCTAGTGTTCCTTATGCAGGTGGGATTGATTCATTGCATCATTCCGTCATGTATTGTAACAAGTTCATCAGCTGTGTGAGCAGAACTAAGCGGTCTTGCCCTGGATAGGAACACTTCCATTCACTGACCTCCAGCAGAGATCCTTAAAATGATTCTATCATGTAAAGGTAAAATTAGTAACTTGCCCTTGCTGCTTGCTCCAGTGTCAGTGATACGTCAGGTCAGAAGGACCGGGAAGCGCGTCCTTTACACTCTTAAAGTCCCCAGGACTATTTACACTGGAAGCAACGTGCTACACGGCTCAGCAGCGAATATAATGGGGGAGAGGGTAACATTAGGACGGCTCCTTAATCATGTCAGGGACATAATGGTCTACTACTTGATACATCTTGCATATGATATAATGGCTGCAGTGACTTTGCAACTCTTTTCAAAGTCAGATTTTGATAAAACAAGACCATAAATAGACTGGATTGATTTTTGTGCCAAGATTTGCAAGTTTAGCAAGTCTCACCTCAATTCTGAATTGCTTTAATATTTCTGGTGGTGGGAGGAAGAATTGAGAAGTGAAGTAGTTGAGCCAGTCACAGAATAGGTGCAGATATCAGCTGGCTTTTATATGCCACCAAATTGATGTGACAATAATGATACATTCCCCCCATTGAATGTTTCCTGAATTATCCCTTATTATCTACAATGTAACTGCAATATTCCCTTTGTCCACAAGATGGTGACCTTGATCACTGTGCCTCTCTTACTACTGGTGAAGAAGCGAGTTGGACAGACTTTTGGAGTGAAGGGGTAAATGTATCAGATCCTGCAGAACGTCTCCTCTTCATACCAGCCAGGTACCGAATGTCTTCAGAAATTTACATTCACTGTATTCCAGATTCATAGACGTGGAGATTTTATTATTTGGGGCTGCCTAATGGGAAGGGCTGACATCCAGGGGCATCGCTAGGCTGAAAGATATGGGGGACGGGCACACTTGTCCCGCTGTCTGTACATCTCCCCCACTCATCACTATCTGCATCTGCAGGCCTTGGAGATGAGCACTGTAGTGGAGGATGGAGACGTTAGCTTCGTTCTCCACTACAGAGCGCAGGAGACGCTGACACCACCACACAGCGTCTCCGAGGCAAGGCAGATGACTACAGCCAAGGGGCTGATCTTTTACCACCCTAGCATTACCCCTGCTGGTATCACTTATGTTGTGCAGTTGAACACTGAGTAAATCCCTGGCATCCGCAGTCACAGACTTATAGGCTGACAAGTCACATTTATTCTGCGTGCAACATCAGCGGGTATGGCCAATAGTGGATTATAACATTAGGCAGTTTGGGCGGGAGCCTGGGGCCCAAACCACACACCAAAATTTTATACCAAGAAGGACCGTCACCCATGAAATCTATCTACATCTGTTCCTGCACTGGAATACCCAAGATCCATTTCAGGACCTTTTGAAGGTTCTCCAAAGGTCCTGAAAACACAGATTGAAAGCAACAGAAGGGACACATCCTCCATTCCCCAAGAAGCTGATTCTAGTACCAGATGTAGGAAGTGATTCCAGACTTGTAGGGGCTATAATATTCCTACAGTCCCTGCATATGGCCTATGAGCCCCAGACTCCAGGAACTGCAATGGTTTCTGATGTTTAACAAACTCTTTCCACCCTGAAATTAATAGTGAATCGGTCACCCGCCAGGATATTATTACGATGCATGTTTTATAGGACAAATCTAACATTATACAGGGTGAGGCCAATAATTAGCGCCAGAAAGAATTTCAGCCGTCTGACTACCTGCAATGTATGTACTGACCAGTGGGGGGCAGGAGCGAGTACTAAGTGGGAGAAAAAGAACGAACTGGATATAAATAATGTAACTACTCATGTCATAGTGTGAAGGTTCTCCCTAAAGTCACAGTGTTGCCGGAAGATACAAGATTTGCTGTGTAACTAATACAACCGATATCCTAAATATCTAACACATTGCAGGGATTAATCACAGCTTGTAGGAGATGAGGGAGGCATAATATGTCCTGAACAGCCTGATCCGTCTCATCTGCACCCGGTGACGCTGCCTAATTAATATTCATGAGCTCTAATTCTAAGGCCTAATCTTTAGGTTACATTCAGATCGCTGTAATATATTCATACTACGGCTGCAAATCCCACCAGATGATCCAGTATTACAACATAACAGATGGGACCGGCTCAGCTCATTTGATATGAGGTTGTGATATTAAAGGTATGTGAGGTAAGGATTCACTTTAACCTCTTAATGCATAGTGATGTACACGTACGCCATAATCTACCCCTAGGACTCTATGAAGGCTATAAAATAGATGTCGCCACTCGGATCCTGCGTTACATGGAGCATTCCCACCAACTGAAGGAGAACGGCTTCCTGACCACGTTGGTGCCGCAGTGCACTTCCCCCAGGTATTCGTGATAAGTTGCAAAATCGTCAATGAACGTGCAGCGGAGTCCCAGGGGCTCCAATAAGGACTGAACCTTTGCCTCCAAGCAGCAGGTTCCAGAGATTTTGGGTCCAAATGGCTTTGGTATTCCCAAATTCTTTCCCAGGACGAGCATGTTCACCTGGAGAAGATAGACAGAGAATTAGAAGCTGCTACTGGATGTAACGAAACCTATAATAGTAGTTTGCCCCTCTACTGAGAGTTGTGGTGGCGAACCTGTGCCACTCAGAGCCCTTTCTGTAGGCTCCCAGGCCTTCACACCAACAGAGAGTTTGCCAGATAGGACTCAGAGCTTCCTCCTGTGGTCCGAGACCATGTTCAGCGCCATTTTAAAGCGACATCCTTGGTTGCCAGGACGACAGGAGGAGCGGGAAGGTGTGAATAGAGATGGATTAGCATTGGAGTTCCTGCTCTGGGTCCCCTGATTCTTCCTCTTCCAAGGACACCAATACGATTGAAACCTGTGATACAGCTGGGATCAATAAGTTACAGCTTAAATTGTCATGTTGGCACTTTGCGACGTATAAATGGGTATTGGTTTTAGTTTGGGCACTCTGTCTCCAAAAGGTTCGCCATTACTGACTTAGAGCATTATATTTGTGCATTTCAAGGTGTCGTAATTTAAAGGGGTCACTCCAGGAGACCAACATTACAAAAGAAGGGACATTATACGATGTGGTCCTAATATCTCACCATATTGGGGAAGAAGGAGTCGACAGTCTCCGGTTCAGAGTCGTACTTGTAGAGCATAGGGATGTCTATGATGTCTGCCTCAGAAAGTCCCAGCTCCTTCTTCAAAATCTTCCTGTTAAGGTCAATGCTCTCCTGAAAGATAACAGAGCGGGGTCTTGACATGAGTCCTTGCACTTCAGTTTTGGGTGGCTCATTGCTGGATGATTCTCCATTACCTGACATTTCTCTGAAGCCTCTGCCAGGGTTTTGCTTGATAAGACTTCATCAATAGTGTATTCTTTCTTTCCCAGTCCTGAAGGGTGCAAATATCGTCCAATCAGATAGACACAATGATGCACATTTACTAAGAATGTGGGAAACTGCATTAAATGTGCTCTGCCCGTGTATAATGCTCGACCGGCAGATTCATTAAGAACGTGCGCCAGAAATCATGAATCTGGCGCTTCCCTGCACTGGCCCGACAGAGTTCACCAACTTTTTTGTGGTATAACCTATGCAACCTATTAAATCCGGCGCACGGTCCAACTGAGCGCCGGAACGCCACAAAAGGGTCGTGTGTGACACATCTGTGGTGCGGACACTTCTTAAATACCTGTGCAAGCAGTTTCCACCAAAAGAACGTGCAAAGTCCAACAGAAAACTGGCACGAAGCCCGTAGTAAATGTGCCCCAATATGATTTGAACAATTGCACAAAAAAAAGGGGCAAAGGGGGTGTGTCTGTGAGTCACAGGTAGATTCATAGAGACCCATTAGGGAGGTAAATAAAGCAGGGGGGCAGATACACTACTCACAAAAAGTTAGGGAAATTTGGCTCTCGGGTGAAATTTATGGAAACCGTAAAAAGTTGATTTCTGCTCAGCATAAGTCGCCTTGTATCAGTAAACAGCACTGAGGCCACTGGTCCCTCATCCAGTGTTGACCCTTACGAGATGATGACTGTACCTGGTGCCTTGCAGGTCCTCTAATACACAGACCAGGATGTGGGGTACAACTGACTGTTTAAGGAAGGTACCCCTAGACTGGGGGCTGATGTGTTCTCGCTCCTCACCTTTTGCTTACCTCATGATGTCCTCCCCCCTACAGGATTTGGGGGTTTATATGGCTGATGACTCAATATTATGTCCCTGTTTGAGGTGACACTCAAGCTGTCCCTCCCTCCAGCAAGTGGAATGGTGGAAGATGTGAGATGGTGGTTGCTCGGTTGGCCGACTTGCCAGCTGAGAATACAGCTTTGCATACAGCTTCCAGAGCTCAAGGATGTGTGATTCTATACCAAGTGACTGATTTTTGGATATTACAGATTAATATATAAAAAAATTAAAGTAAGAAGTGTCTGTCATATTTGGAAGTTTTAATTAATAAGGTTAAAGTTTACTGATATTTGTGTTATGGGTAATTTATTAAAGTGCCCTTACTGATGGTTTACATAAGGTGTTCTGTTGCATGCCCTCCAGTCTGATTTAAATGTTTTTAAATGGTTTGACATGACACTTGGTGCCTCTCACCTCCCTTATATGTGCCTGGAGTTGTGTAATATCATCATATGGATACCTAGGGCATTGTTCACAATGAAGAAGTGGAATGTAGCCACAGGACAAACACTTCTCTGCCGTTCTGTGACTCTTGCAGTCTCTGTATCTCTGGTACAACCTGCTGATGTCTCTCTGTGACTCTTGCAGTCTCTGTATCTCTGGACACAACTGCTGATATGTCTCTCTGTGACTCTGTGTCAGTCTCTGTATCTCTGTACAACCTGCTGATGTCTCTCTGTGACTCTTCCATCTCTGTATCTCTGTACAACTGCTGATGTCTCTCTGTGACCTTGCAGTCTCTATCTCTGGTACAACCTGCTGATGTCTCTCTGTGATCTGCAGTCTCTGTATCTCTGGTACAGCCCGCTGAGTCTCCTGTGACTCCTCCAGTCTCTGTATCTCTGGTACAACCTGCTGATGTCTCTCTGTGACTCTTCCGTCTCTGTATCTCTGGTACAACCTGTGATGTCTCTCTGTGACTCTTCAGTCTTATCTCTGGTACAACTGCTGATGTCTCTCTTGACTCTTCAGTCTCTGGATCTCTGGTACAAACTGCTGATGTCTCTCTTGTACTCTTCCAGTCTCTGATCTCTGTACAACCTGCTGATGCCTCTCTGTGATCCTCCAGTCTCTGTACTCTGGTACAAATTCTGATGTCTCTCTGTGACTCTTCCAGTGTCTGTATCTCTGGTACACACCTGCTGAGTCCTCTGTGACTCTTCCAGTCTCTGTATCTCTGGTACAACCTGCTGATGTCTATCTGTGACTCTTCCAGTGTCTGTATTCTGGTACCAACCTGCTGATGTCTCTCTGTGACTTTTCAGTGTCTGTATCTCTGATACAACCGCTGATGTCTCTCTGTGACTCCTCAGTCTTGCATCTCTGGTACAACCTGCTGATGTCTTTCTGTGACTCTTCCAGTCTCTCTGTATCTCTGGTACAACCTGCTGAAGTCTCTCTCGTGACTCTTCAGTCTCGTATCGGTAAAACCTCAGTCTCTCTGTGACTCTTCAGTCTCGTTCTCTGATACAACCTGCTGATGTCTCTCTGTGTCTCTTCCATCTCTGTATCTGTGGTACAATCTGCAGAGAGGTCTCTCTGTGACTACTCTCCAGTCTCTGTATCTCTGGTACAACCTGCTGATGTCTGCTCTGTGGCTCTCCCGTCTCTATGTATCTCTGGTACAACCTGCTGATGTCTCTCTGTGACTCTTCCAGTCTCTGTATCTCTGGTACAACCGTGATGTCTCTTGTGATCTTCATCTCTGTAATGCTGTACAACCTGTGATGTCTCTCTGGTGACTCTTCAGTCTCTGTATCTCTGGTACACCTGCTGATGTCTCTCTGTGACTCTTCCAGTCTCTGTATCTCTGGAGAACCTGCTGATGTCTCTCTGTACTCTTCCAGTCTCTGTTCTCTGTACAACCTGCTGATGTCTCTGGTACTCTGCCAGTCTCTGGATCTCTGGTACAACCTGTCTGATGTCTCTCTGTGACTCTTCTAGTCTCTGTATCTCTGGTACAACCTGCTGATGTCTCTCGGACTTCCAGTCTCTGTATCTTGGTACAACCTGCTGATGTCTCTCTGTGACTCTTCCAGTCTCTGTACTCTGGTACACACTGCTGATGTCTCGCTGTGACTCTTCCAGTCGCGGTTCTCTGGTCGCACCCCTGCTGATGTCTCTCTGTGACTCCTCCATTCTCTGTATCTCTGGTACAACCTTCCTATAACTCTCTAAGCTCAGTGGCCACTTCCATTTGAGAATGTCCTGCTTGAAGGCTCACAATGGTCTTATTGTTATGATATCAAAATGTGAAGCTTCTTATTAGAGAACAAGTTGTGCACAAGTAAGCAAACAGTGAAAAGTTGTGCATCAAAAGTGTATATAAGGGCACATGAAGTTCTCCTGTAAAGGTTAGTGTGAATTTTATTCACTCACAAGTCAAATATCTTTTGTTTTTTGTGAGTAATGCTTAATGCACCTATTATAAGACGGCCCCAGGAGACTGCACCCACCTTCAAACATAACTTTGTCCCCGTGTCCTTCTCTCTTTTTCTGCTTAAATAGCTCTAAGCAGGCCCGAGGACTCGCCAGCAGCAGCCGAAATCCCTGTAAAGAGCAGATAACAACATGTCTTGTATATGGAGTTCCCCTTTAAGCACATGTTATAGCATAATATCATTCTGATGAGTCAGCAGGATTCCGGGTGCTAGGAATGATCACGTTATACCCTCTATCACTGATCTTACCTTTCTATCCGACGTTGGCACAAAACTCATGAACTCGTCAATATGGCCGACGTAGAGCCAGGTGGAGTAGAGGTAGACGGGGGCCTGGACCTGCTGAGCGTGCAGGAAATCTCTCAGGACTTTATTCATTCTCATGTTGCTCCTGCAGATAAGAGGGAATAAAGCTTAATACAGGATTGGGGGTGCAGGGGCTATAGGCACACCCAGGCCGTGCCCCAATACCAGGGGTATACATGGCACAGAGTAGGGGCAGGGTACATCATTAGGGCTGGTAGCTTGAGATCAGGACCTCATGGACATTGTGTGAGTGATGGGAGGAGGCGCTGCTGATCTCCATGATATAATAATACAAGGCTTTATAGACTATTACAACAACAAATAAAAGCCGCCACATAAATCTGCCAAGAAATGTGATTTATGGGCCTATAATTATATGAGTGTAATAAAATATTAATAGACAGGTATCTGAGTCACCCGGACTGTAACATAGGAGATGAGTGACATCCTCTACAATGCTGAAGTGTATATCACACACAAGAGAATCAGGCAGCGTCACACTATAGGATTAGATACAGCAGATAAGCAGATTATATCGAACATGATAGGGTTAGATACTTAAGTTCAGTAGATAAGATCACATATAGCATGCTTAGATACAGAAGCTCAGCAGACAGTATCACACATGATAGGCTTAGATACAGAGGTACAGTAGGTAGTATCGCACATAATAGGTCAAATAAGATACAGAAGATCAGTAGATATTATCGGTTTAGCTACTACAGCTAAGTAGACACTATGGCACACAATAGGATTAAATACAGCACCTCAGTAGACAGTATCAGACATTGGGGCAGATTTACTTACCCGGTCCATTCGCGATCCAGCGGCGCGTTCTCTGCGCTGGATTCGGGTCCGGCCGGGATTCATTAAGGTAGTTCCTCCGCCGTCCACCAGGTGGCGCTGCTGCGCTGAAAAGCATCGGAACGCGCTGGAGTACACCGAGCCGGGCTGAGTGAAGGTAAGTGCAAGCTCCGCGACACTTTTTTTTTTAAAAATGCGGCGGTTTTTCCGAATCCCTCGGGTTTTTGCTTGGCCACGCCCCCCAATTTCCGTCGCGTGCATGCCAGCGCCGATGCGCCACAATCCGATCGCGTGCGCCAAAATCCCGGGGCAATTCAGGGGAAATTGGCGCAATTCGGAAATATTCGGGTAACACGTCGGGAAAACACGAATCGGGCCCTTAGGAAATGACCCCCATTATATGATAAGATGAGATACACAGCTCAGCACACAGTATCACACATGATAGGATTAGATACACAGCTCAGCAGACAGTATGGGGCAAGATAGGATGAGATACATGGCTCAGCACACAGTATCACACATGATAGGATGAGAAACACGGCTCAGCAGTCAGTATCACACAGGATAGAAAAGGGCAGGAGGTTAGGCAGAGCCGTAACTGTATGCCCGCCTCGACCTGAGGGAAATTGGGCCGGGTTTAAGGTTAGGGAGGGGTTGGGGAGTGAGTTAGGAAGTGAGGTCAGGATAGGGGAGGGGAGTGTAGGATAAAAGCGGGGCCTTACCGGTGCGACTTCCTCTTGGACCCCCGGCGCTGGATCAAGATGCCCGCCCGCCCTCCCTTTTTGTTTTTGTATTGTTTAGTTTTTTACCCCCCCTTTTTCTTGTTCCTTATTTGAAGAAATATAGAGATATAAGTTGTTTTCTTGTCACGCAGCCGCGGGATAAGGCCTTTGGGGGGTGTCTCGGGGGAAAAAATAATTCGCACAAAGATGTTGCTGTGCGCTTAACACAGAGTGGAAATGGAGAATGATGGGTATGGTTGCTGGCCCACCCGGAGGTGGGTACAGAGGGAATGGTTACCTGTGACATATTTGTCAGCTCTCGAGCCGGTGCGGTGCGGCGGGAGTAAGCAGGTAACGTTTAGGAATCACCCCTCTCAGGCCTTGTCACTTCAGGTTGTTAGAATTGCACTTTATTTGTACATGTTAATAAAAGTTAATATATATACTGTTTATATGTTATATGTTATTTTAAATAAACAGGCTGCTGTGGCCTTAGTTATCCATCGTCACGCAGTTGTAAGTGTCAAATCTTTCCGGGTACTTGGGAAAGGGTCTAGGATATCCAGGTAGGAGGCTTCAAAGGAGGCCTATATTTGTCCTATAGGTCAGGATGAAATACACAGCTCAGCACACAGTATCACACATGATAGGAAGAGATACACTGCTCAGCACACAGTATCACACATGATAGGATGAGATACACTGCTCAGGACACAGTATCACACATGATAGGAAGAGATACACCGCTCAGGACACAGTATCACACATGATAGGATGAGATACACCGCTCGAGACACAGTATCACACATGATAGGATGGATACACGTCAGGACCAGTATCACACATGATAGGTGAGATACACGCTCAGGACACCAGATTCACAATGAATAGGAAGAGATACACCGCTCAGGACACAGTATCACACATGATAGGATGAGATACACTGCTCAGGACACAGTATCACACATGATAGGATGAGATACACCGCTCAGGACACAGTATCACACATGATAGGATGAGATACACTGCTCAGGACACAGTATCACACATGATAGGATGAGATACACTGCTCAGGACACAGTATCACACATGATAGGATGAGATACACAGCTCAGCTGTCTATATTACACATCTAGGATTAGATACAGCAGCTCAGTATACAGAACCACACGTGCTAAAATTAGATACATATTTACAGCAGACAGTATCACATGTGACAGGATTTGATACAGAAACTCAGCAGACAATATCACACATGATGGGATTAGATGCAGCGACTCAGGAGACTGTATCACAGATTATAGGATTAGATACAGACGATGAGCAGATATCACGCATTATACATACCTCCCAACATTTGTGAAAACGAAAGAGGGACAAAATGGCGGCACCCGTAGCGGCGATCCCCCTAAGCCACACCCCCAATCACTCCCTGGCCACGCCCCAAATTTTAGCCATATTAAAATAATAAAAATCATCTCAATAAAAAAAAAAAAAAAAATATCCTCATTGGGATTTGAAACCAGAACCTGCAGTGTCCATGTGCAATAATAACACAGCACCTCAACCCACTGAGCTATAATCTCAATGATTAACAAGGCAGAGAATTTTGGTAACCAAGAACTATGACTATATACTGCCATGGTATATAGGGAGGGATCTTCTCAGATTATTGTAATTATTGAGACTATTATTATTATTATGGAGATTATTATTATTATTGAGATGATTATTATTATTTTTACCATTATTAATAATCATCTCCATAATAATAAAAATAATAAAATTTATAATAATAATAATAATAATAGTCTCAATAATTACAATAATAACCTCTGAGAAGATCCCTCTCTATATATCAGTGCATTAGTCTGTATCACAGTGTAACACTGGCTGATATCATGTCTTAGTTACCAGAAATCCTCAGCTCTGTATCACTGGGCTTATAGCTCAGTTAGTTAAGCTTCTGTCTATGGTGCACAAGGTCCCAGGTTCGAATCTCAGCCTGGCCAAAACTTTATGTAATTTAATTATATAAAGAGCTTGTGTCTGGGGAAGCCCTGGAGACCATATATGGACAGATGCTGATCTGACCTGATGACGTGGTCCCTGCTCTCTCTGCTAAGCCGACACCTGCTCTGGGGAACCCTAGGAGATGCAGTGACCATATATGGACAGATGCTGATCAGACCTGATGACGTGGTCCCTGCTCTCCGCTAAGCCGACACTTCTCTGAAAAGGATTCCCTGCCCGATGTCTGCTCTGGGGAACCCTAGGAGATGCAGTGACCATATATGGACAGATGCTGATCTGACCTGATGACGTGGTCCCTGCTCTCTCTGCTAAGCCGACACTTCTCTGAAAAGGATTCCCTGCCCGATGTCTGCTCTGGGGAACCCTAGGAGATGCAGTGACCATATATGGACAGATAAGGATCTGACCTGATGACGTGGTCCCTGCTCTCTCCGCTAAGCCGACACTTCTCTGAAGAGGATTCCCTGCCCGATGTCTGCTCTGGGGAACCCTAGGAGATGCAGTGACCATATATGGACAGGTGCTGATCTGACCTGATGACGTGGTCCCTGCTCTCCGCTAAGCCGACACTTCTCTGAAAAGAATTCCCTCCCGATGTCTGTAGAAGCCATTCTGTACTGTGAGTTCAGACTTTCAAAGTATTTACTATGCGGACACAGCGCCGGGACACAGCGGGACCTGGGGGGAGAATCCGTGACAATCTCATAGCTGCCCGTGACGCGGGGCAGAGGTACGAAAAACGGGAAAGTCCCGTCAAAATCGGGACGGTTGGGAGCTATGCATTATATATTGTTGGATTCTGGAGCTCCATAGACACTATGACACACAATAGAAGGAAAAAAGCCACTGAGTAGAAAGTATAATAGGCTTAGATACAGAATCTCATGAGACACTAGGTACAATAGGATTTGATATATCACCATAGTAGACAGTTTAGATACAGTGACTTGGTAGAACGTATCACACATAATAGGTTAATGACAATAATGTATGGTATAATGCAGGGCCGGATTAAGGATGGTGGGGGCCTCTGGGCGCAAACTGGTGGGGGCCTCTGGGCGCAAACTGGTGGGGGCCCTTCCAACAATGTTTTTGGAATTATCTAGCCTGCCGCCCCCTGTAGTATGTAGCCTGCCAGCCCCCTGTAGCATATAGCCTGCAGCCCCCAGTAGTATATAGCCTGCCAGCCCCCTGTAGCATATAGCCTGCAGCCCCCAGTAGTATACAGCCACCAGCCTCCTGTAGTATACAGCCACCACCCCCCTGTAGAATTTAGCCGCCAGTCCCCTGTAGAAAATGGCTGCAAAATAATAAACTTCATACTTACCTCACCTTCCCATCCAGTGATCCCATGATGCTGCAGGCTCTTCCTTGCTCTTCAGGCAGCTGCTGGCCACTGAAGACACAGCTGCCATCGCTGGGGGAGATCACCTATGCACTGTTTTGGCAGCAGCATGTAGTGATCGGACGCCGACAGCGTGATGTCATCACTTGCCACCGGCGTCCCATCACAACCTGCTGCCGCCAAAACAGTGCATCGGCGAACTCCCCCAGCGATGGCAGCTGTGTCTCACTGACATCCTAGACTCCTATGTGCGATGCCAGCGGCCACGGGCTGCAGCGCATTGCACATCGAGACAGTCAACGACTCAGCTGAGCTCAGTTGCTGACTGTCGGAAACTGGTGGGGGCCCTTAAAAAGTGAAAGTGGTGGGGGCCGCGGGGCTAGAGCCCCAGGATCCCCTCCTTTAATCCGGCCCTGGTATCATGGGAATTGTCAACTTACTTGGACAAACCATCTCCAATGAGAATCCTCCCCAGCGGGTAACTCTTTCCATCTACGACTACAGGAGGACTGACTTCCAGGTTACCAAAAGAGTCCAGGGTGTTCACAGAGCCTCTATTTGTCGGTTCTCGTGTTACGTATCCAAAGTCTGGACCCTGGAAAAAAGATAGAATCTATTTAAAACCTGAATTTTGTAACCAGCAGCACAGGGTGTTTCAGGAGAGGAATTCATCTTATAGAATCACGACAAATATCAACTACAAACCAAAACTTGTGTGACTGGGAAATTCTTGAGTCCTTGGTTTCTTGGTGAATCCAAGACGACAGGAAATTTCTTGTGAGGAGCCTCAGTGTATCCAAACTCCATCTCATCCTAAAACACAGCAAAAAGACTCATTGGGGCACATTTACTAAGGGTCCGTGGACAGCATCTCCGTTGGGTTTCCCGACTATTTCCGTTTTGCACCGCATTTAACAGGAGCTTTTGGCGCACGCAACCGGCAATCGCGCTGACTTTCATACGACACAAATCGGGGGTGGGCCGTCGGACAACCTGACTCATTCAGACTGAGCGCAGGATTTAAAATTTAAATTGTGTCGCAAGACATGCACTTACATGCACCGGGATGAAGAAAGTGAACTTCGGCGGACCTCAGCGGGGAAGCGACACATGCAGGATATCGGGCGCACAATCTTAGTGAATCCCGTCAGACTTCATCCTCGTCGGATACCGCGGGATCGCACAGGGACCGGGTAAGTAATTGTGCCCCATATTATCACTCTATTAACCATGTATCTAAGTCTGTGCCATACTGCATGTTTAGCTACTGTATCCAAGCCTGTCAAATGTGCTACTGTCTACCGAGGGCTGAATCTACTATGTGTGGTACTGTATCACATACTGTGCTGCTGTATCTGAGCCTGTCATAAGTGATACTGTCATATGTGATATAGTAGTGCTGAATCTACTATGTGTGGTACTGTATCACATACTGTGCTGCTGTATCTGAGCCTGTCATAAGTGATACTGTCATATGTGATATAGTAGTGCTGAATCTACTATGGGTGATACTGTGCCGCTGTATCTAGGCCCATCACATACTGTTGGCTGTGCTGCTGTATCTAATCCGATTATGTGTTCCATTATGCTGTATGCTATATCAACTATATGTGATACTGTTCAGCTGTATCTAAGCCATCTAAGTGTGATACTGTGCTGCTTCATCTAAGCATATCAAACTGTGTGCTGTATATAAGACAGTCATGTTTGATACTGTGCTTATGTATCTAAACCTATGGGATACAGGCAGCACTGCCTCCATCTTACTAACATTTCCTTAGATCGTCATTTGATTGTCAGCTCTTCAGCCCAACTCCCCTTTGTTGCAGTGTAACTCACCTGTACCCACTGGTCTCCTCGGTTCCCACTATATGTCACCTTGTTGAGGGGGCACCGTGCCTTCTCCACAAATTCTGATAAGTATTTGATAAACTCTGTATTGGTTTTAATACTGGAAAACAAAATAAAGATAAAAAGTGAGTGGTTAAACCCTTCCCGACCTAGTTCTTCTGACACAGCTGAGCATTTGTTACAATGTATCAGTGTAGTATGCCAGAGACATACAGCTGGGAGATGGCCTGCTTGATTAAGCTGTTATGAATCCCTCCCGGATAATCCCTTGCCAGCAGGAAGTGCCTGTGTCTGAGCTGGTCTTGTAATGCAGGGGGGAGGCTGGAGGCAGGGAGCACTGCAGTGTGCAGACAGAAGAAGCTATTCATGAGAAGAACATGTTGCCATGTGGCGACAGTTCAACATATCTCACATGGTGGAATGCCATAGTGGGTCGGGGTCATACAATGAATTATAATTGGCGTCTGGTACATTTTGCATTGGGGAGTGACAGTCGATAATACCATGTGGTGCCACTATGGAGAGACTGCTATATGATATAATTCTACCCAGTGGGCAGAGCCATGTGGGCAGGATTCCCTTATATAGGACCGGGTGCCACCCTCCTGTCTGGTGCGGCTCGCTCCTGTCATCTCATGAATTATTTACACTTCAGATCAGGTTTGTGGAGAAGTCAATGAGTTCTTGAAGGGCGAGACTGTGTTATCAGCCGCTATAAATCACTATTGCAGCCAGGTACCAGCTACACCCCTCTCTATAATCAAAAGTCTTGGTATATACTTTGTGTCTGAATTCTTGATTTAAGTTCTCTGCTTGCTGGTAGGGATTAGAAACATTGTTGGGAGCTCCCAGACCTTAAAAACCTTTCTAGACCTTATACTTTACTAAAGCTTTCTTATACTTGTAACCAATTGAACAATCCTCTGTGATCTAAACAAGCACTGATACATTTCCCTGCACTGATACACTATAACCAATCACGTCCCAAACCATCTCTCTATTTTATGGGGTTTAGACACTGAATTAAAGAGGTTTTCCCATGAAAGAAAGTTCTTAAATTTCAACCCCCTAGTGATGTTTATACAATAATTTTTACCCCTTACTTTACAATTTTACCCAGTTTTATAGCTGTTTTAGCTCCTATCACTCCTCCTATATACCAGTGATGGTCAGTGTAAGATTCCAGAGTGTTAGTGGGGACTCTCTAAGCAGACACTTCATGATTCCTCTGTGCTATGAGATGCTGTGTGCTGACAATGTGCTTAGATTATCAGGGTACAGGGTTTATCTACACCTTCATATAGCTTCTGAACATTCTACTAGTATCTGACACATAGAAAAAGAGTGATGAGACAGATTAGACATAATCAGATCCATAAGATGGATATAAAACACACTGAGACTCTCAGCTCTGCTAACTCACCTATAACACACACAGAGTCATCTCTGCTATATGCCTCCCTCCCAGAAAAAGACCTTATCTGTCTGTAGCTTGTAGGGTAAGTCTCTGCACACTGCTGCTTTCTTGCAGGAAGTGCCTGTATCTGAGCTAGTTTTAGAATTCCAGGAGGGAAGGGCAGGTGGCTGAGAGCACTGCAGTGTGCAGAGAAGAGAAGCTATTCATGAGAAGAATCCAATCATAGTCAGAAGATTTATGGTCGGATCCAGGGGCAACCAAAATTTTAAACACCAGGACTGATAAAGACAGGTTGGAATTATATCTGTGAAATGCTGTATTTTTGTAAATAACAGTAAATAAGAGAATGTGTTATTTTGCTATCCTGAGTTTATATATGAATCTTGTTTCCATGGGAATACCTCTTTAACTATGTAACAAGGGGTTTCTCAGTGTGTCAGTAACTCTGGCGTGTTTTGTGGGTCCATCATCCCCCCCCCCCTGGGTGCAGAGCATTTACTTACTTGCACACGTAAACCTCTAAAGGCTTCTGAGTGTTTGGTGTCATGATCCACGGAGCCACCCTGAAGACCACCTGCTCTGTGAAGATCTGGCTCTAAGGGAGTACAAACCGGTCAGTCCGCAGATGATACAGAGCAACAAACAGAAAAAATGGAATAGAATATCTCTACTTTTATAGTTCAGACACAGACAAGTGACAACCCTTGTTAGCCCTTCTGCCAGTGCACCTCAGAATTACATCTTCTCATATTTACAGATGGATTTATACCGTACCTATTAACCTGAGGTAGTGAAGGGATTTAAAACCACATCCCTAGGGTAGTAAATCCATTAATAGTGGACTCACTGGTGACCATGTAAGGGTGAAGGGGTCAAGGATAACCTCTGCCTTGGTTATAAAAGCAGGGGAATAAAATTGTCTGACTAGAAGCTATAAGGGGCACAAAAGAAGCAGTGGCCACCAACCTCGGAGGGGGATCAAAGACTGCTCAGGTAAGTTATAAATTTGCTAAAGATACACATAGTATAAAGCATGGTGTACAGGAGCTGTAGATAATATACAGAGGCTATAGACAGTATATGGGAGGCTGTAGGACTTTATACAGGACCAATAAAACAGGAGCTATGGACAGTGCATAAGAGCTATAGACAGTATACAGAAGCTACAGAGAGTATACAGCAACTATGGATAGTGTACAGGAACTATAAGCAGTATATAATGGCCACAAACAGGAGGTGTGAACAGTATACGAGCAGCTGGGTATAGTATACAAAAGCTATAGCCAGTAAACTCTAAAGCAGTGGTGGCGAACCTATGGCACGGGTGACAAAGGTGGCACTCTGAGCCCTCTCAGTGGGCACTCAGGCTGTTGCCCAAGCACAGAATTCACCAGACAGGACTTGAGGGATCCTAACTGATAGGACAGGACTTGAGGGACCCTATCTGACAAGACAGGACTTAATGGATCCTATCTATCTGAGATTGCAGGAAGAGAAGGTGTGGACATGGTCAGATTTTCATTGGAGCCATTGAAGTTCCTGCTCTTGGCCCCACAATTCTTCCTGTTCAATGGGTTGTCAAGGGAAGCTCCAATGGCAATCTGAATTTTCCCACCTTCTGTCAACGATATTGGTGTCCTCAGGACCGTTGAAAGCTATGGTATAGCACAGAGCAAGAATATTTTAATAATGTAATGCTAGAATTGCTGTGTTGGCAATTTGCAATAAATAAGTGGGTCTGGTTTGCATTTTGGGCATTCGGCCTCTAAAAGGTTTGCCATCACTGCTCTAAAGAATATACCAGGGTTATAGACAGTATACAGGAGCTATAGAGGGTATACAGGAGCTAAAGACAATATACAGCAGCCAGTCAATGCTAATGCATGCTGCTATAATGCCCTGGGCACTGTATATTATATCACTAGTGACTGTTGTGTAGTAGTTTTATCACATCAGGTTGGATTATCTCATCACAGTCATATCACAGTTAGAAGAAGGGCTCCTGAGATATTAGTCATATGGTTTGTACTTGGTCTCATGATGGAAGAGGTGCTCCAGGATTTGGGCCAATAAGGACATCCAGGTTATTTGCAACCCATCCTTCTTCATATTTATTGACTCACTGTCCTCCCATCACTTACCCCATCTTTAACCTTCTTAAATATGAGGTCTATGTAAACCAGACCAGGGAAGTCATAGTCAGGGAACTCAAGACCTTCCAAGTAGAAAGTGATCTCATCCAGGTTTTCTCTTTTGACCTCATAGGACAGTTTGTCTTTCCCCAAGACCTGGGCGTACTGGTACCCTACAAGGAAGAGCCAAAATATGAGCATCCCCTATAAACACTAGAGGAGCAAGGTCTTGAGGTAAAAGACAATTGTGGTTGGATAAATTGGTATCCTCATCATCATATAGATACATACGTCGCTTCTGATAGACCCGCATTCTTTTGGCATCCAGGGATGAGATCTGAAGATACACTTTGTAGTCATCAAAGATATCGTCAGGTCCCTCAGCGGTCAGTATCATGGGAGACATGTCCTTCACATCTTTCGAAGAGAGACACGTCTCAGATGGCTGTCATGGCATGAGAAGTGAGTATGACAATGACCTGAATGGAACCTACCAGCAGCATTGGGAGGCCCGGTGTCTTCACTGTCAGTAACACCAGAGGTGTTTCGATCACTGTCACAGTTCACCAGTAAGATGGCGCCCTTCCCATTACGTCCCCAAGACCAAGTGTCCTGCAACATGTTGATAAGACATTGAGACAGATTTATGAAAAGTGTGGTAAGGTAAGACAGGGGAGAATTAGACCAGACAATGTTATGCTGCACAAGATTCGTATAATAGTACCTATAATGGTTGAATGTTAGCCCACAAAATGATTCCCACAAGGAACCCTAATACAATTAGTAATTTAGTATATTATGATTATGTAAGTATAAGAGCAAACATCACCTTCCCTCTGACTCTAGATTTCACCATTCCGGTACGATAGAGGTCCACATCTAGGGAAATATCTGAGAATACAAATCATAGGAAGGTACTAAGCCGTATCATTATAACACTGTCTACCCCAACCTCAACCGTAGTGGTCAAAGTTTACTCCAACATCATCCATATTGAACACTCAACACAAAATCATCCATAGTCAACACATCTCCAAATCATCTATAGTCACCACATCCTGACATCATCAGGATGTCAACATATCCAACACAATGTTATACCTCCTGACCAGACCCTGTACTCACCAACATTAGTCAGGTACAACAAGGAGCTGCCCAGGAGTTCTTTGCCTTGAGATCCATAATAGGAAACTTTGACCTGTGATTGATAGCAATGGATGGTCAGAGCTGAAGAATATTGCACAGACAGACAGATGTATATATTCCTATTGACCTTCTTAACATCTGCAGACTATCGCCCAGCCTCTATACACCCTGGCACATAGTGATATATGCTGCAGATTATTACACCCCTAGAGAAGAGTAAATAATGTAAAAGGGATCACCTTGCTGTCATTGAGGTCTGCGCTGGCCTTTGTGGGAGAGACCACAACTTTGATGGATTTATTTAATGGCCACTTTTCTCCCTTTTGGGGTTTGTTCACATTTTTTGGATTGTAAACGACTATGACGTCCAGTGAGCTTGTTCCGAGGGTATCAAATGAATCGGCTCCATTGGGGAAGGACCTGAAAGTGAAATACAACATGGTTGTTTAGGGTGTGCATCAAGGGTGTAACTTCAGGAGGTACAGATCAGAATAAGGTCCAGAAACCTTAGGGGATAAAGGGCTAAAGGTGTGGGTCATGTTGAAGGTAGTTGGTCATGGGATACAATACAGAAGATAGTCCGTCATGCAGTGTTGAAGATGGTTGGTCATGGTGTGTATTTTTGGAGGTGGTCAGTCATTCATGGTTACAGTGGTGGTCGGTCATTGTGTGTAGTGCTGAAGGTAGTTAGTCATGGTTGACTATGGTTGAGGATGGGCAGTTATGGTCTTCAGAGTTGGAAGTGGTCGGACATGGCGTGTAGTGTGTGAGGTTATATGTTGTGGTGTGCAGTGTTGGAAGTAATTGGTCATTGGTGTGCAGTGTTGGAAGTAATTGGTTATTGGGATACAGTTTTTCATGGGATACAGTGTTGAACATGGTGGGTCATGAATGATGTACAGAGTTGGAGGTGGTGGGACATGTTGTGCAGTTTTGGAGGTTGTCGGAGATGGTTGGTAGTGTTGGAGGTGGTTCATCGCGCAGGACAGTGTTGAAGGTGGTCAGTCATGGTGTATAGTGTTGGAGGAGGTTGATCATGGTGTACAGTGTTGGACAGGTTTGGGAATGGATGGTGTGTAATGTTGGAGGAGGTTGATCATGGTGTACAGTGTTGGAAACAGTGGGTCATATTGTGCAGTTTTGGAGGTTATCGGAGATGGTTGGTAGTGTTGAAGGTGGTTCATCATACAGTGCAGTTTTGGAGGTGGTCAGTCATGGTGTGTAATGTTGGAGGAGGTTGATCATTGTGTGTAATGTTGGAGGGATTTGGGTATGGATGTTAAGTAGTGTTGGAGAGGTGTAGGGTTGGAGGTGGTGGGTAATGGATGGTTTGCAGCTCTGCAGGTGGTCAGTTGTAGGCTGCATTGTGTAGCGTTGGAGGTCTATCATGGGATACAGTGTAGTAGATGGACGTTGCATAGTCAGAGTCAGGCAGAAAGCATAGCTATACACTGCCTCCTCCCTGCCAGTAGCTCTATGCAGTCCGTCCACTCTCACATACAGGAAATATTTTTCATATATCTATCATCATTCTTTATTTATTGCCCTATAAATCCACGTCATGTGTCCTCAATCACTCTGCACTGACACATTCTTAGCCCTGATGTAAGCTGCTAGCCACGTGCCACGTTCTTCTGGACTAACAGACACCTAGAGTGAAGACCAGGACTTTAACTGTGCAGAGTGGTCACGTCACGGAAGTGGTTGGGGGGCCGGAGACCCTTTGCCACATATGAAGACTCCAGCACATACAATGAAATCTCTTCCCCCCTTGGAGAAGACCACCTCCTCATCCAGACCAGGAATCAATCTGTTTTCAGTTCCACCTTAGATCATTCCTATTGGCCGATATCTTTGAGAAGACCACCCCACCTAGAAGACCACTTCTCCGTGCAAATTTGAATGGTCTAGTGATCTGTATTTCCTGTCGCTGATGGAGATAAATGGCGCCATTCACACTCTATGTATCGTTGCTCATAATAGAAGCTCTTAGAATAAGTGATGAGCGTGATATGTGCATAAGATTGTTATCATCTACTTCCTGATAAATACAATTATGTATTTCCAGAGAAGAACAAGAATTACAGGTCATGTGAGCCGACGCCAAGGGGTTAAGTACCTATAGTTATGCAGATGGCCCATATATATGTACACAGCATGACAGTTACTGGCCAAGGGCATACAAGAGCCCAATGGAGGTGCAGGTGACAGGCTTAGATACAGCAGTATAGCAGATGACATCACACATAACAGGCTTAGATACAGCAGTATAGCAGATGTCATCACACAAAGCAAGCTTAGATACAGCAGTATAGCAGATGACATCACACATAACAGGCTTAGATATAGCAGTATAGCTGATGACATCACACATAACAGGCTTAGATATAGCAGTATAGCTGATGACATCACACATAACAGGCTTAGATACAGCATTATAGCAGATGTCATCACACATAGCAAGCTTAGATACAGCAGCATAGCAGATGACATCACACATAACAGACTTAGATACAGCGGCTAGCAGAATCGCCTTCTCGTCTCTTTGGTCATCCGGCGAGCGCGTGGTCCTCCCTCCCGCGCGCGGGCCCAACCCGCCGCAGCTCTGCGGTCTGCCCTGGGGGCCGCACTGGGTCGGGCGCTCGGGCGCACCGTCGGGCATCCGGTGTGTGAAGGCTCAATCTCCGGTGCCGGGGGGACACTGGGTTTGACGCGTTGTGGTACCAGCAAGACGGGTCTGGGGGGGGGTAGATACAGTCATAGAGCAGATAAGCGACTCGATAGCGCACCGCGCGGTGGTCGGTCGCAGCGCGACCCGGGTGAGTAGGGGGGGAAAGTGCCCCCGCTCCACCGTCGCATAGATGCCATCGGCGTCACCACACCGGAGACCCGTGCCATGCAGGGGGTGGGTGTGTGTGCAGTTGCTCTCCGTTCCGCGCGTTCGGGGTCGGTGCGTGGTGCTCTGTCCCCCTCATTCGTGTGTTCCCGCCAACGTGCTCTCTCCCGCGCGACGTTGGCAGGCGTCTAGATACAGCAGATAGCAGATGATCATCAACTTAGAACAGCTTAAGGATAACCGCAAGATTAAACGCAGTATGAATACATACACATATCGAGCTTAGATACAGCAGTCAAGCGATGACATCACACAAAATTGCAGGCTAGATACGCAGTTATAGGCAGATGTACAATCACTCAGACGACTAGTAACAGAGGATGCATCAATAAAGCTTGATAAGCCAGTCGAGCAGATGACATCAAACACACTAGACACGTAGCGAACTCTAATACAGGCTAGACAAGCGTTTTATAGAGATTCCAATCACACATAGCAGCTTAGATCAGCATTAATAGCAGATGACATCACAAGACAGGCTTAAATAAACAGCATAGCAAAAAGATGACATACACATAACAGGCTTAGATACAGCACAGTATAGCAGATGACATCACACATAACAGGCTTAGATACAGCAGATTAGCAGATGACAATCACACATACAGGCTTAGATCACAGAGTATAAGCATGACATCAACATAAAGGCTTAGTACAGCAGCATAGCATGATGACATCAACACATTACAAGGCTTAGATACAGCATATAGCAGATGACATTCACACATACAGCCTTAGATACAAGCAGATAGCAGATGACATCCACACATAACAGCTTAGATCTGCATATAGCAGATGACATCACACACTAACAGGCTTATATACAGCAGTATAGCAAGACATCACACAAACAGGCTTAGATACAGCAGTAAGCAGATGAATCACACATAACAGCGTAGATACAGGATCAATAGCGATACATCACACATTAACAGCTAGATACAGGAGCATAGCAGATGACATCACACATAACAGGCTTAGATACAGGAGCATAGCAGATGACATCACACATAACAGGCTTAGATACAGTAGCTCACACTATTATTTTATGCAGTCATTGGTTCGGTGCTCAGGGCAGGGGTAGTTTTTTGGCTGTGCCCCCATCACACCTTGTCTGCCGATCAGGCTCAGATATTCCTCGGGACATCGATGTCCTGGTAATAAGGTCTCCATTCTCGGCACTTCTCTTCCATTAACACTTTCCCTTATGAATTGTAAAATGTTGTGATCTGCCCACAACAAGGTGTAAGTGTTACCCGTATCTTGTCATCCCGCACCCCAACTATATAAAACTGTCAGGATCTGAGGTTTTATGGGAACTTCTCAGCATTTACTGCACAATAAAGTTAATGACATGTAATGAAACAGATGATTTAACAAAAAAAACATCATTATAGGATTTAAGAATTTTACCTAGCAAATAAACTAAGAGAAGTGGTACTGTGCACTGTCCATATATATGCAGGACAGGAGAAGTGGTACTGTGCACTGTCCATATACATACAGGACAGGAGAAGTGCTACTGTGCACTGTCCATATATATACAGGACAGGAGAAGTGGTACTGTGCACTGTCCATATATATACAGGTCGCTGCTCTCGCTCTCTCGCTCTAGCTTCTCCTTGCTCGCTCGCTCCTCGATGTCGCTCTCTCGGCACTCGCTCTATCCTTGCGCTGGCTCGCTCTCCTCGCTCGCTCGCTCACTCCTCGGCGCTCGTCTCTCGCTCGCTCGCTCCTCGCTCGCCGTCGCTAGATAGATTTACTCGTCGATCGCTCCTCACTATCTATCGCTCTATAGGAATCGATGATAGAATAGATCCATATCTAGCTCGACTAGCTGCTAAAGATAAATAAATAGGATATATATATCGAATGTGATCATCGAGAGATAGATAGATGAGACATCTATGACTAGATACCTTGAGGGAGATTAATCCTCTCTGTTAGACTGTTGTGAAGCTCTTCTACTCAGCTCGGTATTGGTTGCCATTTGAATGGCGCCACGTTTCTGGCGCCGGCAAACTCCCGTCACTTAGTGTTTCTGAGCACCCTGCGCCTTACTGACATAGTGCTGCGTCCCTAAAACGAGGTTGGCACGGATCTTCACAAATGCGCCTAAAAAGGCCACAAATAGCGCAGAAATGCACCTCCCTGGGCAGTGCACTTCCACCTTCCCTTTTCATTACTAAAAAACATACAATTGTGGTTCCCAATGACGAATCACCTCCATGCAACATGAATACTTCGGAGCAGTTTTATGTATTTCCCCGGTAACGACTTCTCATGTCTATGTTCATCTCTGGGAGTGATTATTCTTATGTGGCAGACGAGAATATTACAGTCTCCATTTACTGTACATTAAAAATAAGGAAGACTCATTTCAGCAAGATTTGTTTTTTTTTTTCCCATCTCTGGTCACTTTTAGTCCTGCAGTTACATCCACCCTGATAGTTTTTGTGCAGAGATGACGCCCTGAACGTTCTGTCACATTTTCTCATTTTCAAATGAGATCTAACAATTGCACCAAATTTGGCGGACATTTAGGCGCACATGAATCGGACATGAGACAATTCCAAAACATATTTACTAAGGCAGAACTAGATCCATCATAGATCAGGAGCCAAAAAGAAGAGCAAACCAGGCGCAAAAATAGGCGAACCTGAGACCCCCCTATGATTAATGCCCCCCATAGTGCATGCCATCATACACATAAGTTTCTTACCATCTAACAAGTCCCGGATTTTATCCAAGTAAATTTCAAAGTAGGAGACCTATAAGAGAACAATATAACTTACTCCTCTGTCGCGTGTGAAAATCAGATTCATACCGCCAGTAAATGTTGCACACGTTATGGGGCGTGGAAGGGGCAGCCGATGACATTTACCTTTATATGAAATTCTAGGTTTTCGTCCATTGAGTAGATGTGATCGAATATGTCCCGCGCGATCCTCGGGATGATCCCCATGAGCTGATGGTCGTGTAGTTTCCCCTGATGAGCGAGAAGAGATGGGATATTAGTAGAGTCAGTACAGAGGTCTTATCTAAGGGGGGGGGGTCGGTCGGTCCTTACTAGGGGGGTCAGTTCTTATCTAAGGGGGGTCGGGGTGTTATATAAGGGTCAGGGGTCTATCTAAGGGGGGTCAGGGGTCTTATCTAAGGGGGCATGGGTCTTATATAAGGGGGGTCAAGGTCATATCTAGGGGGGTCAGGGGTCTTATCTGAGGTGTCAGGGGTCTTATCTAAGGGGTCAGGGGTCTTATATAAGGAGTGTCAGGGGTCCTTATATAAGGGGGTCAGGGGTCTTATCTAAGGGGGTCAGGTCTTATAAGGTGGGTCAGGGTCTTATCTAGGGGTGGTTCAGGGGGTCTTCTTTCTAAGGGGGGTCAGGGGTCTTATATAAGGGGTCAAGGTCTTATCTAAGGGGGGGTCGGTCTTATTCTAAGGGGGTCAGTGTCTATCTAAGGGGGTCAGGGGTCTTATCTAAGGGGGGTCGGGCTTATCTAAGGGGTCGGGTTTATATAAGGGGTCAGAGGTCTTATCTAAGGGGGGGTCAGGGGTCTTATCTAAGGGAGGTCAGGCTTATTAAGGGGGTCAGAGGTCTTATCTAGGGGGTTGGGGTCTTATCTAAGGGGTCGGGTCTATCTAAGGGGGCTCAGAGGTCTTATATATCATCACTTTATAACTATGAGAACGCATGTATTACAATCCAATATCTGGTAAATATTAAATAGCAGGAAGCAAATCACAATGGGTGACACTAACCCAATCCCATTGTGTCCATTACCTCCATCGTGTGCGTTTTTCCGGATGATGTCTGGCCATAGGCGAAAATGGTTCCATTACTAACCATTCAAAAAACACTGCAAAAAATAAATGTAATAAATTAAACAACCAAAAAACCCTGAATACAAAAGATCGAAAACAAACCAACATTCATTACCATTTCAGCTGTGAACTGTCCCATCATAGACACCAACCCAACTGTATGTGACAACCCACAACATTGGCAAAACTGTCCTGCAGGGGCTTTAAAGGAAACCTACCATTTAGAATGTCGGTGTAAGCTGAAACACCGAGCACCAGCTCAGGGTGAGCTCAGGGTGAGCTGGTGCGGTGCTTAGTTTCGTTAGTGTAAACTGCTTCAGCGCTGCGTCGGTGCCGAAGAAGCTTTTGCGAAAGTTTAAAAAGTGTTAAAACCGCGATACACTAACGAAACTAAGCGCCGAACCAGCTCACCCTGAGCTCACCCTGAGCTGGTGCTCGGTTTTACAGCTTACACCGACCATTTAAATGGTGGTTTCCTTTAAAGAATCTACCCCACAATCCACATCCTATAAACCAGGGACATTACTTATATCAGGCACCGGGACTGTGGATCTTCTTATATTTGTTCTCCATCAACTTTTAGAATTATGCTAATGTGGGATGTTACCAGAACTCCTCTGTACAGCAGTTTGGCAAGGTTGTTCACAGAGTGCAGTTGTACTTCCCTCCCACTGTATGAGGTTACAGAAGCGAATGGAGGGGGGATGCTGAGGGAGCAAGGGAGGACAGTGATATGGCCTTAAGGTAATCAACATGGAGGGGCTCTGGTAACCCCCCCCCCCCCCCCCCCCCTGAACCCTTCTGACTCAAAGCATAATTGATAGTTTATTTTAATGAGTTCAGTTATAAACAAATCACAAAGTCTATAAAAGAGGAGGAAACACAATAAACATGGCCATTACAAATCCCTCTGATAACCAGAAGCACTTACTCAGAGATCCAGGTACGGTGACTGTGGTTATCTTATTATATTTGGTATCCATGGCCTTCTGCCTCCACCCACACTTTTTATGTGGCTTATGAGCCACAAGGGTTTGGGGCGTTACCAGAGCCCTCTGTGCTGTGCTTTCCCAGCTGTTAAACTGTGCAGGACAGGTCCCCTCTTCCACTGTGTGTGTTACCAGCAGGCAGAGGGAGGGGGAAGTGCTGAGGGAGCAGAAGGGAAGGGCTGACAGTGTGACAGCCTTTGGACTACAGCACAAAGGGGCTCTGGTAACACCCCTGTTAGCACTTCTGAGTCATTAGCACATTTCAAATTTTGATTTTAGAAGGAAGGAGGTCAAGATAACAAATATATAA